>VMDR010011718.1:0-27934 GCA_007922815.1 Macrotus californicus | reverse complement strand
TAAATAAATAAATAAATAAGCTACAATTTTCAAACCAAAAAACAAAAGAAAATATTTCTCCATGTTTCGTTCTAAAAGCTTTAGTGTCTCTTCTCATTTAAGTCATTTATGATGTATTTTGAGTACTGGGTGCCCATTTCCTCTTGAAGCCCCCTAATCTGGCTTCCTTTTCCATCACTGAACTGAATGTGCTCTAGGAAAGGTAACTAGTGGTCTTTACATCATTTAATCCGATTCCTCTTTTCAGGCTTTGTTTTGCTTAATCATGCAGCAGCATTTGATACAGTGGGTTACTCCCTCCTTCTTGAAAGATGCTCTTTTCTTGGCTGCCATGATGCCACATTCTTCTAGGTTTTCTTAAACATATCTCCTACTTTTTTTCCAAGTGGCGCCTTCAGCCACTTTTGCATGTATTCATTTCATGTCTGACCTCTAAATGTTGGCATCCTCCTGGGATCAATTCTTGGCCCTATTCTCTTTCTACGTTATTTTCTTAAGCAGTCTCATGTACTCTCAGGGTTTTATGCTGATGGTCCCTAAAATTGAGACTCTAGCCTACACCTTCCTCCTGAGCTCCAACTTGATATCTCTTTTTAGATGTCTCCCTGACATTTTAAATTATCAGTCTAAAATGGAATGCTTGATCTTCTGTTCCTCTTCCTGCCTTCCCCATTTCAGTAAATGTCACCCACCCACCTTGTCATATGCCAAATATCTGGAAGGCCATCTTTGGTCCCTTCTTCTCCCACAACCCTAACATCCAAGACAACAATAGGTCTTACCTAGTCTCACTCACAATACATCTGGGATCTACTTACTTCTCTTCATCTTTACTACTCATTGTTTATTACCTGATGCCTATCACAGCCTCCCAATAATTTTCTCTGCTTTAACTCTTATTCCCTTTCAATTTTTTCCTCCAAAGAGAAGACAGACTGATCTTACACAAACATCATTGAGTCCATGTCAAGCCTCCATACAAAACCCTTCAACACTTACTCTTGCACTCAGGATGAAATTCCAAACCCCTGACGTGGCCTAAAGAGTGATCTGCATTAAATGTCACCATCCTCTCTTTCTATAATCCAGTATACCTAAGGGTCAGCCTCAAACACTCTTCTCCAAGTTTTTTGCTTGCCTCTTCCCTCAAGCCTCAGGTTAAGGGTCAGTTTCTGACCCTTACCCTGGCCCAATTTATGACCTCATACTAATACTTTCCTTTACATCATCAAAGTTCATGATTACATATCTGTCTGACCATTAACTCATTAGCTGTACCCCAAGTTCCTGGGGGCAGGGATCATGACTGTATAATTATTACTGTTATTGTTATTCCTCGCAGTACACCCTAGACCCAGCACTTGCCTTGTCCACATGAGGAACTCAATAAGAGCATGCTAAATCTGAGGGCACACTGAAGAGATGATGCCCCTTTCCTCACTGAGAAAGCTGTGTAGTCTTGTGGGATTTCTGGTAGCTGAGACACAGGATCTCTGGGCTACAATCATATTTCTAAGAGGAGGATTTGGGGGAAATGCGCTCTTCCTGTCTCTGGCTTCATTTTCCTCATCTGAATGGCTTCCTGCTACAGTCTATACCTACCCACCACCCATGATTCCCATCATAATCCCTTTAAGGCTGACTTCCTTCTAAGGGGCAAAGTAGCAGAGAGGAATAGAAGCATTCCTTGCAAACCCCTCCCAACTGTGCAGGCTACATAGGCTAATTATTATTGTTACCTTAAAGCAGAAATGTAATTAGTGTATTACTACTTAGCTGTGTTGTAGACCATGAGTAGCACAAAATTTATTCACCTAAGATTATTCTTGTAGATGATTTGGAGTCAATAAAGAAGCTTATTACTATTGCAGCATCACTGTGGTATTATTGCCCCCTGGTGGCAACGTTAATTACTTAGCCTTGTATGTTTGAAGATGCTGTTTAATCAGGGGGTCCACAGATTTTCTCTGGAGATTTCAGTATTCACTTCTCTCCACATGAAACTAGAATCAAGGGCATGAGAGCATTTTCTTGATGAAAACCTCTGTGTCTACCCCACCAGAATCTTTTCCTTAAGGGTTACCGTTTCATTTCTTTTACTCTCCTTCCCGCAGAAGACACATTTGTTCTCTCTTAGGCACTGTCCAGGCAGGCAACGACCAGAGCAATGAAGCCAATGAACTGCTTGGGGACCCTTATTTTAGAGAATATCTGTGCAACAGTCAGTGTGCTAGGAGCTAGCTTTTCCATGGGACTTCGATTTCAAGGCAGCAAAAAATTTTCAAATGTGTAAAATAATAGAAATATTGCCAACAGTCAAATGTGAAATTACATATAATAATTGCATAACAATGACATTTTAAGGAAGTGTCACCTGAACACAGGTTTGCCTGTTTCCAAGTGCATTTTCAGTCTCCAAATGAGGAACTTGCCCGTGAGACACAATTCAACTACTCACAATTGTACAACCTTGTTCTAGCCTCTCAGAAAAAGTAGAAGAAAAGTGGGTGTGGGAAACGGTGTTTCTAACTGATAGAAAATGCTTTAGCAGCGTTGAAATATATATATATATATATATATATATATATATCTTTGCTATATGTTCTTTCCAACTGAGAGAGCATTTCCCCAAAGCTGGCTGCATTTACCCTTGAGGGCAACAATTCACTAAAGAATGACTAGCTTTCACAAAGCACAACGAGCAGCAAAAACAGTTTTCATTGCTCTCTGCATTCCCGTTTTTTCCCTATAGTGCCAGATTTAGAATCAGACAGTTCTGGGCATGAATCTCGACTCCTTCTTTGCTGGCTGTGTTACTTTCGGCCAGTTACTGAAGATTTCTAAGCTGTAAGATCTTCTCTTCATCTATGAAATGGGTATAAGGGAAGATCAAATGTGATATTATATTATGTGTAAAATACTGTGCAAAGTGCCAGGCACATATTAAACATTCAAAGAACAGTAAGTGTTTCATTACCATAATTATTATTAAGATTATTCAAAACTTTATGAACGGTCTTGAGGAAGAAAATAACATAAAGCCAATAGAAGCTAATTGTTTGCATCCAGGAATAATATTTAGGCACTTTGAAGAGATTATAAATACACATAATTGACAAATAATATCCTTTACCTGTGTTCATTTTCTTCGGTCTTTCTGGGGCAGATGGAATTCTAAGGTGGCCCCTAAAATCCCAAGATCCTGGTATATGCCCCCCCATATAATCTCATCTTCTTGAATGTGGGCAGGCCCTGTGGTTATAATGGGGTGTCACAGTCATGATTATGTAATAAACATAGTAAAAATGGACGTATTTGTGGATATAATTTAGGTTTCACACTAGTTGATTTTGAGTTAATCAGAAGGGATATTATCCTGGGTGCGCCCAAATGAACCAGGTGAGCCTTTTTAAAAAGGGGCTAGAGGTCAGAGATAAAAGAAGCAGCAGAGTCTCTTCTGCTAGCCTTGAGAAAGCAAGCCAGGACGAGTTCCACAGCTGCAAGGAAATGAATTCTGCCAGTAACCACATGAGCTTGGAAGAGGGTCCTGTATCCCAGATGAGACCCCAGCCAACACTGTGAGATCTTGAACAGAAGACCCATCGAAGCCATGCCTGCTCTCCTGACCCAAGAAAACTGTGAGGCAATAAGTGTGTGTTGTTTTAAGCCATTGCATTTGTGGAGATTTGTTATGCAGCTATAGAAAATAAATACAACCCTGGCCAGGTTGCTCAGCTGGTTGGAGCATTGTTCCATACAACAAAAGGTCGCAGGTTTGATTCCTGGTCAGGGCACTTAGCTAGGTTACAGGTTCAATCCCTGGTCGGGGCACGTATGGGAGATAACCAATCGATATTTCTCTCTCACATCTTTCTTTATCTATCCATTCCCCTCTCTCTAAAATCAGTAAACATATCCTTGGGTGAGGATTAAAATTTAAAAAGAAGAAAAAAGGAAAATGAATACACTCCCCAATTACTATTATTTATAATTACTATTTTTAATTACTCCCTCAAAATACTATCATGATAATCACTGGTGTTTTAATTTCCCAAAGAACTGGAAAGAGAAACCAGGTGTCACAATTCTTTCGGTTATTTGGTTGCTTCTTTGACTCACAGATTTTTTAGAATATTCCAGTTTCCAAATAGTTGGGGTTTTATCCAGAGATGATATTATTGGTTCTTCCATTATACTTCCGGCACATTTCCATGTCTCTCTCCCAGAGTCTAGCACAAATAGACTTTATCTGTCATTGCTGTCATACATTGTACTTTCACAAGTCACAAACCTCACACTGCACATTATTATTTGTGTTGAAATACTCAACCATCTCTTAAAGGGCTTTAAATAATAAAACTCTTATTTACTTATGTACTCATGTAGTTACCTTCTCCAGTGCTCTTTGTTTCTTTGTGTAGATCCATATTTCCATCTGGCATTATTTTCTTTCTGCCTACAGGGACTTCAACTGTATGTGTCTGCTGGTGATGAATACTTTTTTTTATTATTTGAGAAAGAGAGAATGGAAGGGGGAAAGGGAGAGAGAGAGAGAGAGAAACATTGATTTGTTGTTCTATTTATTTATGCATTTATTGGTTGATTCTTATATGTACCCCAACTGAGGATTGAGCCTGCAACCTTAGCATATTGGGACAATGCTGTAACCAACTGAGCTGCCCAGCCAGGATGAATTCTTTCAACTTCATTTTCCAATAACAGTTTACATTCAATATTATTTTGTGTTAGTTTCAAATATACAGCGTTGGGCTAGACAATCATATACTTTACAAAGTGGTTCCCCCAATATTTCCAGTACACACCTGACACCATACGGCTGTTACAATATTACTAACTGTATTCCCTGTGCTATCCTTTCCATCCCCATGACCCTTTTGTAGCTACCAATTTGTACTTCATAATCCCTTCACCATTTTTACCTGGTCCCCCAACACTGCCCTCCACCATAAACCATCAGTCCCTGTATCTATGAGTCTGTTTCTTTTTTGTTTGTTTCTTTTGTTCTTTAGATTCCACATATAAGTGAAATCATATGGTATTTGTCTTTCTCTGACTGACTTAATTTCATTCAGCATAATACCCTCTAGGCCCACCCATTGTATATATATGTACCATATCTTCTTTATCTAATCTTCTATTGATGGACACTTGGCTTGCTTCCATATCTTGGCCACTGTGAATAATGCTGCAACGAACATAGGGGTACACATATTCTTTTGAATTAATGATTTAAATTTCTTCAAATATATACCCAGTAGAATCACTGGGTCATAAGACAGTTCCATGTTTAATTTTCTGAGGACCCTCAATACTGCTTTCCACAGTGGCTGCACCAGTCTGCATTCCCACCAACTGTGTACGAGGGTTCCCTCTTCTCCACATCCTCACCAGCACTCGTTGTTTGTAGATTTATTGATGATGGCCATTCTGACAGGAGTGAGGTGATATCTCATTGTGGTTTTAATTTGCATTTCTTTGACAATTAGTGATGCTGAGTGTCTTTTCATATGTCCATTGACCATTGTACATCCTCTTTGGAGAATTGTCTATTCAGGCACTTTGCCCATTTTTAAATTGGATTGTTCATTATCTTTTTGGTGTTGAATGGTGTGAGTTCTTTATAAATTTTAGATATTAACCCCTTATCAGATGTATCATTGGGAAATATTTTCTTTCATTCAGCAGGTTGTCTTTTCATTTTCCTGATGGTATCCTTTGCTATTCAAACACTTTTTAGTTTGATATAGTCCCATTTGTTTATTTTTTTCTTTTGTTTCCCTTCCCCAAGAGATATATAAAAAAAATATTGGTAGGTAAGAGAAAAGATAGAGATTTTACTGCCTGTTTCCTTCTAGAAATTTCATGGTTTTGAGTCTTACATTTAAATTTTTAATCCATTTTGAGTTTATTCTTGTATATGGTATAAGAGGTGGTCGAGTTTGAATTTTTTTTGCATGTATCTTTTCAATTTTACCAACATCATTTATTGAATACATAGACTGTCTTTATCCCATTGTCATTATTAATTGACCATATGTGCATGGGTTTATTTCTGGGCTCTCTAATCTGTTCCTTGATCTATACATCTGTTTTTATGCCAGTACCATGCTGTTTTGGTTACTACAGCCTTGTAGTGTAATTTGATATTGGGTAGCATTGTACCTCCAACTTTGTTCTTTTTTCTCAGATTACTGTAGCTATGTGGAGTCTTTTGTGATTCTATATAAATTTTTGTATTATTTGTTTAGTTCTGTGAAATACATCATTGGTATTTTGATAGGAATTGCATAGAATCCACAGATTGCTTTGGGTCAGCTTTTGTATATTTGACAATCTTCATTTTGCCTTTGTTTCTGAAATGTATTTTCACAGAATATAAAATTATAGGTTGCTCTATTTTTCTTTCAGTATTTTAAGATGTTCACTACCTTAAAGTTTCCCTGCACATAGCAAGTATTTTTTTCTCTGATTGCTTTTAAGATTTTTCTTTATCAGTGGTTTTGAGTAATTGCTTATCATATACTTTGGTGTCCTTTTCTTATGTTTCTTGTGCCACTGGTTCCTTGAGCATCTTGGATCTATAGGTTTACAGTTTTCATCAAATTTGAAATTTTTTCAGTCATTATTTTTTCAGATAGTTTTCTCCTCTCCTCCACAACCCCTTCTGGTCTCTCTTTTGGGAACTCCAATTATAAGTGTCTTGGGCTAAGTGAAGTTGCTCCTCGATTCACTGATACTCTATTAATTTTTGGTTTTAGTCTTTTTTTCTTGAAGTATTCCATTTGGGATAGTTCCTGTTGCTCTGTCAGTTCACTAATATTTTCTTCTGCAATATCTAATTGGTCATTGCAATGAACTGAATGTTTGTGTTCCCCCAAAATTCATATGTTCAAATCCTTACCCCCAATGTGATGGTATTAGAAGGTGAAAACTTAGGAGATGATTAAATCATGAAGGTGAAGCTTTCATAAATGGAATTTGTGTCCTTCCCTGTAAAAGAGACCCCAGAGAGCTCTCTCACCTTCTTCCCACCGTGTAAGAATACAACAAGAAGACTGCACCCTGGAAGAGGGGTCCTACCGGATTGTAGCCATGACCTCAGGCCTCCAGAACTATGATATAAACTGCTTGTGTATAAGCCATCCAGTCTATGGTATTTGGTTATAGCAGTCTAAGTGGACTAAGACTGTCATTAATCCCACTCAGTATATTTTTAAAATCTCAGACATTATAACACCAAAAATTCAGCTTGGGTCCTTTTCATATCTTTCATGTCTCTACTTAATATGCTCAAACTTTCTGGACTTCTGGCCAAGATGGAGGCGTAGGTAGACACACTGTGCCTCATTGCACAACCAAAAGAAGGACAAGAACAAATTTATTTATTTATTTATTTATTAATTACATTATTGTTGTTCATTTACAGTTGTCGGCATTTTCCTCCCACCACTCCCCCCCAGCCAATCTCACACCCCTCCCCCACTCCCACCCTCCCCCTTGGTTATGTCCATGTGTCCTTTATAGTGTTTCCTGGAAACCCTTCCCCACACTGTTCCCTCCCCCTTCCCCTCTGGCCATTGTTAGACTGTTCTTAATTTCAAGAACAACAAATTCAAAAACAAAAAACAACCAGAACTGACAGAAAATAGAACTGTATGGAAGTCCGACAACCAAGGAGTTAAAGAAGAAACATTTAGCCAGACTGGTAGGAGGGGTGGAGACGGGCAGCCAGGTGGAGAGGACTCAAGGAAAGGCGGCAGCTGGCAGACCTGGCGAGGAGGTGGCTTGTGGACTGGATGGTCCCACATTCACGAGCAGATAAACCAGGAGGAACAACTGGGGAGCAAGACAGACCGAGCAACCCAGGGTTCCAGCATGGGGGAAAAAAGTCTCAAACCTCTGACTGAAAACACGTGTGGGGGTTGATGTGGCAGCAAGAGAAACTCCCAGCCTCATAGGAGAGTTCATTGGAGAGACCCACAGGGTCCTAGAATGTACAAAACCCCTCCACCCGGGAATCAGCAGCAGAAGGCCCAGTTTGATTGTGGATAGCAGGGGAAGTGACTGAAAACCTACAGAGAGCAGAGCAAGCAGCATTGTTCCCTCTCAGACCCCTCCCCCATATACAGCATCACGACACAGCCACGTAGGTTGCCCCGGCCCAGGTGAACATCTAAGGCTCTGCCCCTTACTACATAACAGGTGTGACAAGACAAAAAAAAAAAAAAAAGATCCAAATGAAAGAACAGATCAAAGCTCCAGAAAAAATACAACTAAGCAACAAAAAGATAGCCAACCTATCAGATGCAAAGTTCAAAACACTGGTAATCAGGATGCTCACAGAATTGGTTGAATATGGTTGCAAACTAGAGGAAAAAATGAAGGTTGTGCTAAGTGAAGTAAAGGAAAATGTATAGGAAACCAACAGTGACGGAAAGGAAGAAGGGACTCAAATCAATGGTTTAGAGCAGAAGGAAGAAAGAAACATTCAACCAGAACAGAATGAAGAAACAAGAATTCAAAAAAATGGGAGAGGCTTAGGAACCTCCAGGACGTCTTTAAACGTTCCAATATCTGAATCATAGGGGTACCAGAAGGAGAAGAGGAAGACCAAGAAATTAAAAACTTATTTGAACAAATAATGAAGGAGAACTTCCCCAATCTGGCAAAGAAAATAGACTTCCAGGAAGTCCAGGAAGCTCAGAGAGTCCCAAAGAAGTTGAACCTAAGGAAGCACATACCAAGGCACATCATAATTACATTAGCCAAGATTAAAGATAAGGAGAGAATCTTAAAAGCAGAAAGAGAAAAGGAGACAGTTACCTACAAAGGAGTGCCCATAAGACTAGTATAGGTTAAGAATAGTACAGGAAATGTAGAAGCCAAAGAACTTATGTGTTATGACCCATGGCCATGAACTAAAGCGGGGGAATGCAGGTGGGAGGGGGTGTGCAGGGCAGAGAGGAATAAAGGGGGGGAAATGGGACAACTGTAATAGCATAATCAATAAAATATATTTTAAAAAACAACATACAAAAAATATGATGCTCAAACTTTCCTCTAGCTCTTTGAACACATAGAATGCAGTAATAATAAGTTTTAATTCCCTTTTCTTCTAATTCTAACATCTGTGTTTGTTTGGAGTCGGTTTTGGTTTACTTATTTTTCTCCTAATCATGGATCATATTTTCCTTTTTTTTTGCATGCTTGATAAGTTTTTTATTAAATGTGTCTACATTATCAATTTTATTTTGGGGGTTCTGGAGAGTTTTTGTTCCTATAAATAAACTTGCCTGAACTTTGTTTTGTAATGCAGCTCCATTACTTGGACACACTTTCAGGTATTGCTTTTATGAATTGTTAGGTTGGACAACAGTGATGCTTGTTACTACTGCTAATGACAAGCATTTAGTACCTTCTGAGTACTCTAACCTATGCCTCCTGAGGTGTTCTAGGCTGGCTGGTGAGAACCGGCATTGTGAGAGCTGAGTACCATTCTTTACAATTCTTTTGGGTCATTCTTCCCCAGCCTGGGTAGCTTTCTCATATGATTGGGCTCATCAGTCCTCTGATGAGTACTCAAGCAGCCCTCTGAAATCTCCAGAAGTTTTTTTTATGTCTCCTCTCAGGTACTTTGCACTGCAAGTGCCAGCCGCCTTTTTCTTCCTTGGATTCTCAGCTTCTTCTCCATTAAAGGAATCCACCGGGCTCTCATGGAATTCTGGCTTCTGCAGCATCATCTGGAAACTTTCTCAAGGCAGTTAGCTAGAGATAATCAGGCTCATTTCATTTGCTTTCCATCTCTCAGAGGTCACTGCCTTTCATTGTCTAATGTCCAGTGCTTTGAAAACCATAGTTTCACATACATAGTTTGTTTTTGTTTCCAGTGCAGGGTGGGGGGTGTAAATCTGGTCCTTATTATTCCACCTTGACTGGAAGCAGAAGTCTATCTGGACCATGTCACATCAGGGGAAAGAGAAGAAGGTTGGAGGCATCATTCTGCTGAATTTTTTAAAGCTACCTAGATGTATGGTAATCGTTCAGTTCAGACTGGTTTTCGGTTTCACCCTCTGTTTCTTTTTATATAACAGATTGAGGAAGAGGACAGGTGACACGCCTCTTCATTTCTCTTGGGGCAACTTTGAAGCATACTTTGCTTTTGTCCTAAAAGAATGGGAAATAAAAGAATTTTTAAATTGTTGCTAAATTTAATTCAACCAAAGCTAAATGTATAAGAGGATAACAAGCTGAATATTTCCCTCCAGGAGGCTGAAGTGATACCACATCTGCTCTGAACAATTGAAAGTACAATTTTACTACATCGTGTAGTGTCCTTTGAAAGTTAGACTGTCCTTGCTAGATGCATATCACTGCTAATTCTATCGAATAGATATCTATACTGTTTACCACAGAGCTGGTAAATAGTATAATTAATAGTCAGTTGGGATTAACTTTAGAGGGGAACAAGAATACACTCAGCAGGTGATGTGTTACAGAAATGTACACTTGAACCTGCACAGTTTTATTAACCGTTAATGTCACCCCAATAAATTCAATTAAAAAAAGAATAAACTCAGCAGGAAACTCTTAGACCAGCCCACTATGGGCAGTTCTTTCATTATTCCTTTTAAGTCTTCGAATACTATGCTGAAAGGAACTGATGGTGCTGTTGCCTGTAAAACCTGCTGGGGAATCATGGTCCCACTGCTGTGCTTGCTAGTGCTCCTCACTGTCTGAGCAACACCCACGTTCCCCATTGCTACTAACACAACCTGTGTGTAAAGTAAAAGACATATTAGGGAAAAATGGAGGAAATTTTTTCATGAAATACAGTATTATTCTCTGCCGAGTGCTAGAAAAACTCTACTAAGGGAATAGGAAATAGCAGGACCCACGTGGGCAACATGGACTTAGGACCTTTAGATACCACCACATCTGGGGCCCACAGCTTGACTCAGTATCACTTCTCTGGTCCTCAGGCAACTCCTATGATGAGTGTAATAATACATGGCCTCCTCAAGAACAAGAACTAGATCCTGCTACTTCTCTTGAGATCCCACCCAGTCCAAAGGGCAATGATGCTGACATGAGTTACTTCTGTGACATCATCCCTGCACCCTCCCAACTCCTGTGCTGCCACACTGGCCTCCAGGTTCTCCCTCGCACGTCCCACGCACGCTTCTGCACAGAGCATTTCGCTTACTGTTCCCTCTGCTTTGAACACTCCATCCACTCATATCCATAAGAGTCATTTCCTCTCTACCTCTCCTGACACCCCAGTCTAAAATTGCATTACCCTTCCAGTCACTTTCTATTGCTTTTGGGATTTACTTTTCTGCACAGCATTTTCAGCATCTCTCATGGTAGATGTCTACTTTTTTGTTTATTCTGTTGCCCCTCCACAAGCTCCATGAAGGTAGGACCTCTGTTTAGGTCTCTCCTGTCCCCCCAACACCTGGGACAGTAGCTGGTGCACAGTAGGAATTCAATAAATATTTGTTGAGTTAATAAGCATGTGGAACAAATGGCAGGCTAAATAAACATGTGTGGATCATGAGCAAGCTGCCTTGCTTAGATGGGAGTAACAAGATGTCTGGCCATCAATTAAAATGTAATATATCGAGTAATTGATTTTATAGGCATCTTTAGGTACAGAGTCAGCTGGGATTCCTGGGTAGCAATATAGGAAGTGACAGAAGGATTCACAAGAAAAGTGAGATGGTTGGTCTGAGACAATCCATCAAGAAAAAATTGGTAAGAAGAACTCACAGGACAGGGCCTCAGTCGCAGAGCCTGCAAAACATCCCACACAAGATGATGTGTGCTCCATGAAGACTTGAATAGCACAGACATTTTTTAACCTACACAGTTACTGAAGACTAGCACCTGAAAGCAGGTACCAAATCACATAACTAAAAAACTAACCATCAACAGCTATCAGGACCATTTACAAAATTGAGCTGATGTTTGCATTAGCACATTCCCCTTCTTAGCGGGCATCTCTAACAAAGACCCATTTCTTTTTTTGAGAAATGAAAGACATTTTCTCGTTCTACATCCACAACGTCTGCCTGACTTCTTTACTCTTTTAACGGCTGTCACTATGAGAGTTCCACCTGCCGCCACACAGCTAAAAGGTGAGTCTGAAGCAGAGTTAGCATGGGCCATCTATGGGCCCAACAGTGAACCTGACACGTACTCGGTGCCCAGTCCATGTTTGGGGCATTAAATGGAATTGGGCCATTTCTGCAAGCAGTGACGCTGGTGCCCTCTGCTGTGTGGATGCACAGAGAAGGTAAAGAACCAAGCTCCTCTTTCCCAGTAGAGGCTGGTCCAGACCATATTACACATCCTTATCTATTTGGAAAAGTCGTCCCAACCTTTACAAACAATTTCAGTCTCTCTCATTCCCTCTGTCCCTACTTCCCTCACCTCCAAAACCCAGCAGCAGTGCTTACACTTGAGTTTCACAGTCTTCGCACAGAGAGAAGTACGTAGCAGCCTCACTGTGGTGATTCTCTCGGCAAGACTCAACAGGCTTTCTAGGAGAGGAGAGCTGTAATTTCCCTCCAAGTAATTCTGACAATCAGGCCCTCACGGCAGCTTGTTCTGAAGGAGAACAGGCAGCTCGCTGTAGCTGCTGTAAATGGAAGACAGGACAGAGGGAAGGAGAGTGAAGCAGGGAACCGTGGGGCTACACACCTCTCCTGGGCTCAGGCGGGGCTCTCCAGAGGGAAAAAGAGCATCCACTGTGAAAGGGGAAACGCCTGAGTTTGGCTGGTGGTATATGACATGCAATGCTTGAACTTCTAAAAAATTTTCTTAGAGAGTCAGGGCCTGATACACCAGGCTAGAGGTAAATTGACCTATGTTGGTATAAAAATAACATGTACTCAATCTCGTGGTTAAAAACAAGTTTTAAACACTAAATCTTTTTCAAAAGCCAGATTATTCAACAAAATCTTTTTTCTTCCCTTGCAGTGTTATGAATTTGATATAGTTGTGGGTTTTATATCAGATTTTTAGAATTTTATCTACTCTACAATAAAAAATAGGTTGACTCTAAATGTCAAAATCACCTTAGCTGCCATGTAGTGCATAATTATCGTGAGTGAGGCACTTTCTATGCCTTTTAAAAAAATTATTTAACCCTCCCAATAACCTTAGGTACTACAAAATAGGTGGATACTATTTTTATGTACCATTTTATTTTTTAATCAAAAGTATGTATAATTCTTACAGTCAATATTATTTTGTATTCATTTCAGGTGTAGCTATGTCCTGTTTTAAAGATGAGTCAACTGAGACTTCAGAAGGTGAAATAATTTCCCAAGGTCGGAGATGAGCTGAGGTCGGCCTCCCTCTGAAGCCCAGGTTCTCTCTGCAAAATGGCAAGCATTCCTGTGCATATAAGAATAACTTGAGACAATTCTTGAAAGTACAGATTCTGGGGCACCCATCTCAGAGATTCTGATCCAGTAAGTGTGTTCACGTAGCTGGGAAACTGCACTTATGACAAGGAGCAGAGATTATTCCGAAATGGATGCTACAGCCCCTCACATTAAGAGCCAGTGTTCCAGGGGCCACTAAACACCCAGCATCTCTGACTCCAGCCCCTTCATTAGAAGAGTGAGGGGCCAGCCCCCAGAGGTTAAGTAACTTCCTGAGAGGCTGGTCCACTAGCTCAGAGCAGGACTGGAATCAGAATCGAGCCAGTTGGCTCAGCCTTCTTTCCACCACATTCCAATACAGAAAAATTCAATAGAGAGCTTTGTTCTTCCCCTAGCCTTTCAGTACTGCAAGCAGCCAAACTCCCCTGGAGCGTCAAACAATATGTTCAAGGCCAGCATGGAGGAATCACACCACTAATCTGAAAAGTCTCAGAGCTTGGTGCCCACGTACTGCCGAAATTGGAAGCAGTAAAAATCATTTAAATATTACTTTTCTTTAATTGTGAGAATATCAGTGTGTGAAAATTGCCATGTGTAACCTCAAGAGTTGTTACAGCTTTCTAAAAAGCAAACGTGGTTTTACAACTGCCATTCAGCAAGTATTGTTTCTCTTTTTACACATTCCCATTAAGATCTCAGCGCAGAACTAGACCCATATAATATCTAAACGTAGGTCAGAACAGGTTCTTAAGGGTGGATGTAAATGGAAGTCTTATAATTCTATGAGATCGTCATGGCTAAATTTGCTGTTCAGCCACCACTCTGAGCTATTACCCCAAGAGTGGTGTTTTTCTCTCTGTATTTACCCAGTTTGTGTTGAATGAGCAAACATCAAGATTGCTGGCTGAAGGCCAAGGTTTGGCAAACAATTGTTCCCCTGTGTGTGGGCTTATTTATTTATTTCTGGCTGTCCTCTGCAAGAATCTGTCATATCAAGTCCCTTGAACGGATATCTAAAATGTGCTTGCGTTCTACATTTTGAGGCCACTCTGCTAATTCATCTCTGGTGTTATTGCGAGCATCCGCACACGGGTTGCAAAATTCTTGGTTATGCAAATGTGTTGTTGTGTGTATGTGTTTTAACGACAATATTCCGGTACGATTTTCCTTTACTCATAGTAGTTTATCACACAGCTGTTTACGGACAGACTTGTGAGCTTTCCAAATGTGCTTGGGACTGTTACTGAGGCAACCTGCCCCAGAGGATTCCAGAGATAAAAACTTCAGAGGCCCCTCGCATCTGAGCCGCTCAATGCGTGTGTGAGGCAGAGGACTGTTTTCCAGAAATACAGTGTTTGGGTGGAAGTGTCTGACAAAGGAACACGAAGAACCAGAACAATATGGGGTTTTGGAATTAGGTCTTCAAATTCAAGATGACTTTTGAAATGCCACCCCATTTCTTACAATCTGGCGCTCTCTTTTCTTTTTCCAGAAGCTGCAATGCTCGCTGCACGCCCACTCCGGAGGCAAAGCGGCAGAGCAGCTCAGTGAAGTTTGGTCCCCACTCCATAGCCCTCCTGTCGTACAGGGTGCTCCGAGGAAAGTATGGCAGGGTTTTGGCAGCTGAATGAAGCCACTTAAAATGTCTTACAGGCTTGGAGTTCAGTTAGTTAAAGAGATAAATTCCCCCTGTGCGGCAGCTAGTCCCTAACAGGTTTTCTTGCCCTTCTGGAAGCCTTATAAGCTCTTTCAACCCATTAGAATTCCGCATAGTTATTTAATACCCTTGTGGGACTTACTTTATCATTTAAAATCAGAGATCGGGAAACATTTTTGTAAAAAGCTAGACAATAAATATTTTTGGCTCTGTGGGCCATATGGTCTCTGTCACAGCTACTCAATTCTGCTCTTGTAGCACAAAAGCAGCCACAGATAATGTATAAACAAACAAGTGTCTGCGTTCCAATAAAGCTTTATTTATGGACACTGAAATTTGAATTTCGTATCATTTTCATAAACCACTAAATAATGTTCTTTCTTTTTTTTTCAGCTATTTAAAAATTCACTCCCTTCTTAACTCGTGTATCAAAGACAGGCAGTGGCCTGGGTTGGGGGCGGCATAGATTTCCAGTCCTTGCTAAGCTAATAGTTGTTAATATAAAAATACCACCATAACCATTAGCTTTCCTCGTTTACCTAAACATTAGCAAGCATCAAGAATGTCAGCTGTCACTGTAATAATGAGTCAGTTGAGACACATTTGGGAATAAGGGTCAGCGTATAATATTTCTATTCACAGGAAGAACACCAGTAAGTTCGGTGAATTTGGTGTTGGGTTCAGAACTGATTCCTTTGTGCGACTCCCCATCTCCTAGAAAAGCTCAGGGTCTGAAGTGAAATTGGAAAGGTTTCGATGTGAGGTGTGAAACCTGTCAGCTGTGCAGCGCGGACCCTGCCTGCAGGGAGACCCCTGTGCTCTCTGGTTGACGAGCTGTCCTTGGAAGGGGAGCCCCCTTTCAGAACAGAGAGCAGAGGGGAAAGGCACTCCAGAGCTTGGGTGATGGTAAGAAGGGTTTTCTTTTCTTCTTCACCTTGACCCACTACCACGGAGATCCCTTCCCCAGCAGGGTAGCAGGGCAGGAAACTGGTGTGACACTCAGGTTTATTACACCCCTGCTCGTAATGTAACACAACAAGTTGCTTCCTAGACGGAGAATACCTTGTCAAATGAAGTCGGTGTCTCTTTTCCCCTATTCCCGATTGCCTTCTAGACTTGATTTTAGCTCTCCCCCATCATTTTCCTCCTCACTTCTTTTTTCTTCTGTCCATCTTCCCTTTTTCCTTTCTGTCTTTTGAAGTAATAATTTAATGTTCACACATGTCCTATATTCTTCCTATGTCGTGTGACCCTGTACCAACAGCAATGGCATCCCTGGGAGTTTCTTAGAAATGTAGTATTTGCTCAACCATAACCATTCAGAATCTGGATATTAACAAGACCCCAGCGTGCGCTCATTAAAGTCTGAGAGGCACTTTTCTTTATAATATCCTTATCACTCCGGAGAAACAAAGCTCAAGACAAACTTCAGGCTTAAATAAATATACTGGAGGGAAGCAGAGAAGTAACCTTCTCAGGATTATTCAGAAGTGCAGGAAAAAAATCAAGGATAGTAGTGAAACTTCAAAATGAGCGAGTAATGTGGCCCTGCTTTGGGGAGAATCTGAGGACTTTTGCCTGTAGCAGCCTTCAAGGTGGAAACAGTTTACCCCGCAGCAGAGCACTTGAGTTAAGGATCCAGAGCACAGAGGCTTGGTGTAGCACCCCAGCTCCCGTGTGGAGGGAGACGTGGAAAAGATGCTCATCCCGTGGCGAGGGCTGGGGTGACTGAAGCCACTTTCCTGCAGAGAGAGGTCTGTGGAGAAGGGTGAACAGAGCACAGTCATTCCTTGGCATTCTGAAATATAAGGGAAAAGGCAGTGTGAACTGGTAGATATTTAATAAGTGGTTTGGGAGTGGGGGGTGGTAGGAGAAGCCCCGATTTGTAGTATTTATTGATTTTCATGGTGCCCATATTCTCACCTTGAGTGATTTCAAACTACCAATGTGATGTCACTGAACATGGACTTGGGAAGAGAGATGCAGAGCAGCACATCACTACATGACAGTTCCACTGTACAAATACAACAGACCTAAAGAAACTCAAAAATATGATAACAGTAAGCTGTAATAAAATATTTAGAAACTGATGAAGTGTATTGGGCGCCTTTGTCTTTAATAGAACTCATTGAATTGTAAGTTTATATAACCTAAATTTTAATAATGGTTGTGTTTAATGACCAGGTCCAAATATCCCTGACAATCCATGTTCATGAGGCAGCATAAGCAGGCTCTAGCTCATCCCTGGAAAAGGCATTTTCACGACTTTAGACTGTCGTCAGAGTGTGCTTCCAAGGATACCTGTACAATACAGTTGGGTACCACCCCATTTATTCACAGGGATGCCCTGCAGACCTCTGTTTGCAGATTGCCTTGATGGGGACGGGGGGTGGGGGGTGTTACCTGCAGCACCTCACTCATATAGTTCATCCTACAAACTTGCATTAAACTAGCTCAAGACTGTGTTATAGGTGTCCCCTGTGCTGGATTATTCTAGTGGAACATTCCACGTGACTTATTATACCATGAGTTAATGTTTTCAGAGATACTCCCCAAACACCACTTAGCTTTGTTTCAACTCTTCAGTCACAAAATTTTAATGCTTGCTGTTCAATGATTATACTACTTTGACGTTCACCTTTCCTCTTGAGTTTCATCTTTCCTCTTCTTCAATTTTAGTAAAGAAAAATTGGCACACAACATCATCCAAGCAATAAGGAAAGAGAGTGAAAATGAGTTTAAATACTGTAAAGTAGATAATCAGCTTCTTATAAGAGAGCTGACCATTAATTTCCTTGGAAGCAGCCCACAGTTTCACATTTGCAAGAATTCTTACTGGTATTTTTCTGGTGGATACCTGGAGGGACTGAGTCAGGCCACCTGGTTCCTCATCCCACATTCCTCAGTAACCTGTCTGCCCCCAACTCTGCCTCCCCATCTAAGTCACTCAGTTTCTCTGACCCCAGATTTGCAGCCTGTAAAATAAGCGGTTGCTCCATGATCTATCAATTCCCTTTTAGCTCCTTTTGTTTTAATTTTTGAAAATAAAAATTAATTGAAAATAGAATAAAGAGAAAAAATGTTGCTTATTTGAGCAGTCTGCCTGGTCTGCCTTGTTTGATGGATTACACTGTTTTAACTGAATTCTCTTAGAGAAACAGGCATATCTATGCTCTTTCCTAATCACTCATAAAACACATCTCACATAAAAATTATTTGCATGACCCATTTCTTGGCTGCTAAGCTGTTTATGATCCTAAATATCTGGATCTCTGTCTGTGTGACTGTCCTCTCCGGTGGCCATCCTGGTACTGCGGTCCGGTGCTGTCCAGGGCGCCTTCACTGCCCACCGGTCCTCAAGAGCTGCTTCCGCCCACTGGACTCCTACGTCGCCTTCTCACAATCACAGTCACCATGGAGTCCGGAGCACAAAAGCCAAGAAATGGAGTAAGTGGCCCAGGCACCGGAGGTGGGGTGTGTGTGCCACTGTGCCTTGGAAAGGACGAAAGAAGTCCACGCAGGATGCTTACGACTAGGTACTACGGTACTTCAAACTCTAACTCGGCCAGCAGCGGGCCTTCCCCTCACTTCGCTTTGGAGAGGGCTGTAATTTGCATCCCAGTTGTGAATTAGACGCCTCCGATCTTCCAGTTTTCAGTTACAGAAGTCCCAGGGTCCGGTGATTCGGTTTATTGTGGCAACAGTTCCCGGCAACTGCCCAGGTGCCAGCGCCTCCTGCCGAGGCTTTCCTTGCTGGAGGTGGGAGAGGCGGAGGTGCTGGGGCGGAGGGACGGAGGTGCAGGACGCAGGGCCCTGGGGCTCAGGGACGCGGCTGCGAGAGCACGAGGGGCGCACGGCGGAGCCCCGGCAGAGGAGGCGCGCACAGCGAGCAGCATGGGCTGTGGCCCTTCCCAGCCTGCTGAGGAACAGAGATTCGTCCCCACGCCGAGGAGGGGCTGGGAAGAGGGATTCAAGGTAAAACAGACAAAACAGGCATAAAGCCTTTGCCATGCGTGGGAGAGGCTGGAGTGGGTCCGAGCAGGGTCGATGAGGCTCACGGTGGATGGCTTGTATGTAGGGGGCGCCTTGGAACCAACTTATCCGTCCAGTGTTTAACTGCTGTTTTAACCGGGATCCTTGCTGCTACAGGACCAGCTTTGAGAGAGTCTTTTGTTTCAAGAGGTAGCAAAAGTGATGTCACCCCGGGGCAGGGGCAGGGGCAGGGGCAGGGGCAGGGGCAGGGGCAGGAGTAATGGGATGAGTGGTGTGTTCTGCACAGAGCTGGGGTTGGAGATGATTCTCAGGGGCAGGTGAGAGCACCAGGGAGCTGCCATGTATTACTGGCTTCCAGAAAGTGGGCCCTTTGGGAATTACTTAGACCTGGAAGAGATCTCCCTTTCCTCTTAAGGGTCCCAAGGCCCAGAGAAGTAGACAGCTTGCCCGAGGCTGCACAGCTGGTTTGGGGTTCAGAGCTGGCGAAAAAAATCTAATCTTCAAAAGTCTCATTCCACTACTCTTTCCACTCTCCCTGAAGGTAGCTTCTTCCTTCATTCTTCTGGAGACCTGCAGGGGAATTTTTCCAGGGTGGGGAAATGGAGGGACAGGTTGGTCCAAGCAGACATGAGGTCCATGATTTCCCCTCATCCTCACCACTTTCAAGATTCCACAAACAGAAGTAGGAACCCACGAGAGTCTCCTCAAGAGGGGTACCCCAAAGTTAATGTTACCACAAAATGTATCATCAAAAGCAGGGTGCTTTTAAGGATGATAGAGAACACTGATAATAAATTTGCCCAGACGGTCTGAGTTAAGCCCATCCTGTCACCTTTCCTAAAGGGCATTTTTGGAACTACAGTTTAAAGAGCACACGCCTTCCATCCACAGGCAATGTGCAAGACACTATTCAGTGCCAGTTACAACACCTACTCTGTGTGAGGGACATCTGCTTGGCTCTTGGAGTCAAAAAACCAACCAGGGTCTAGTAAAGGCTGAGACTCAAGCTTAGCACCTGCTGTCCAGGGGGAGGTCAGCAGAAAACACCTGCGTTCCACCCCAGCTGCTACTGCCTGCATGTAGGGCCCAGTGACCTCTTCCTGGGTCTTTCTGCCCCTCCTGTCATCACCCTAACCAGTCTGCCTGCCACATTGCTCCCTATTTTCCTAAAAAAAAGTTTCTGAAATGTGCAAAACCCTTGACATTTGGTCCTACCAATCTCTCTAATACCACCCTCTTCTCTCCAGTCCCCATCACTCACTGACTTTCCCGTCCGCCAGCCCAGAACTTGCAGCGCTGTGCCCTGCCCAGTGTGGCTCAGTTGGTTGGAGCATCAGCCCATAACCAAAAGGTTGTGATTCCATTCCCAGTCAGGGTACATGCCAGGTTGCCGGTTTGGTCCCTGTCTGGGCAGCTATGATCCTCGGTTTGGAATCCTCGGTATCTGGGAGGCAACTAATCCATGCTTCTCTCTTACACGATGTTTCCCCTTTCCTGTCTTTCCAAAAGCAACGAAAAAAAAAAAAAAGCCCATTCCTTAGTGTCTGCCTCTCTCCTAGTAGTGTAACCAGACTAAGGACAGTCAGCAAGGAGAAAATCTAGTATTAAAATAACCTGAAAATAGATTCAAAGTCAACTCATGCACATATCTCTCTTTCCCCACCCCAAGCACTTGGCTTTGGAAATCAGACCTGAAAAAGGTGTAATTACTAATTAAACACTCGCGCTCAGAACAGCACGGCTGCTGCTGCCTTCGTAAACTCCCGGGATGGCGAGTTCAGTAGTTCAGTGGCGTCTTTAAAATCAGATGAACAGGTTTGCTTGCATTAAACATGTATGCTTCTTGGTGGCACAATTGTAAAATATTCTGAATCAGACTTCTTGAGATCTGCCTGCAGACTTTTTCTTCACCTCACCTTCATCTAAAGTGGTGAGAAATCACTGCAATAAAATAATGCATAATAAGAAATGACGGGAGACTTTTCTCCACTGGCGAAATCTCTTTCTGTATGATTGATTCGAAGTTTCTGCTTGTTATAAAAAGGGACAGGCTATATTGGAATAGACTCCAAGGATCCTTCATACTTTCCCCTAATATTTGGTGGGAAAATGCTTGTTTATTGCCAGTTAATAGAACTAAATACTTCTTAAAGTCCAATTTCTAGAGAAGAGCATATTTCTGACTTTTTGGGGGAGAGTTGCCATTTATTATTCCATTCATTAGACTAGAAAAAATAAATTGGGAAGAACAAACTCTTCCTATTTGTGTGTGGATAAATATATTTATAAACTGTATCTACCAATAACGTGATTTAAGAAGGTTTATGCTCTAGGGAGCCTTGACAAATGACTCCCTCCGAGGTGTTTGGAAAATTTGCTTCCCAAAATTGTTTAGAATACATATGATACCTGTGGACAGCCAAACAAGACAAAACAAAATCCTGTCTATAGTTAAATCAATACCTTTTTTGGAATGTTGATTGTTCTTATGCATAGCTATTAGCTTGGCATTCTCAGTTTTTCAATTCTGTGTAAAATTGATCAGTTTTTTTCCACCAAGACAATGAAGTACAAAATAAGATGGATACAAAATGTAGAAAGGCATTGAGTCTGTGCTTCTGCTACAACTTCATCTCGAGGAAAGAAATGAAACCTTTCACCCACCCCCCTGTGCCTAGCCCACCCCCCAGTCTCACTGCAGATAGACTTACTGGTGTGAAAACAGAAGCTCAGCATGCACAGAGAGAACAGGAAAACTGTTTGTGACATATGGCTGAGAGGCATAGGTCTAATTAATTTGTAAATATCTCCAGTCTTTGAACTATATCTATTCCCAAATCTAGATGATGAAATTAAGTTAAAATTTCCAGAATGTGTCGCACATAGATAAGATATTTAAAAGACACTTTCAGTTTTCAAAAGAGAAAAATCTTAAATTTCTGCTCCGGCTACCGAAGGCTGGTGTATGTTATTTTATGCTGAGAGATTGTGTTTCGTCTGCTACAGTTGGAAGTTTTAGCCGCTCACAGAGCTTGAAGGCAGATTGTATCCAAATAAGCGTAAGTGGGGAAAACTCATTGCGAAGGCCTGGATTAGTCACTTCCATGAAACAGTACAGGGGCTGGCCTTTCAAGGTTGTTGCATTTAAATCTATTCCAACTTGTAGTTGACAGAAGATGTTTGTGAAAAGACACCTTTTAGACCGAAAATATCCCAATTTGCTCTCAGCTCCAATGTGGGCATTTTGTTTATTGTTGTTATTGTTAAATCAGTTAAATTTTTCGAGGTCTCCACTGGGAAATGTGAAAGGGCAAAATTAATCCCTGTGTGTTATTTAGTGCTTCACTAATTCAATAAAAGAGAGATCCGCAAAACAGAACGAACTTGTGAAAACGTCTGTCTCACTATCTCTGCAGACACTGGGTTTTGCTAGTTTACTTGGGAAGAGGGGAAAGAAAGCCTACCATGGTCTTTAACTTTGATAGAAACTGAGAACCCTGGGAAGATTAGCGGCAGGTAGGCTCTCCTTTGCCTTGTTGTGTGTAACAACAAAACAAAACTGATACAGAGTGTGGCGAAGTCAGGCTTACAGTTGTTCATATGGAAAGTAATACAATAATAAATAACCATACAAGAAAAAACTGTGTGGCGTACTCACAACTGTAAAGCTACTATTGCCTCGCCCTGTATGTATGTTCTACGTGACAAAGCAGAAGCAGACCCTGTCTGATATAGTTATCATTATTCCGTAACAACCTAATCACATATCACACGTCATCTGTAAAGACTTTCCCCAGTGGGCTTACTCTACAGGGACTGCACGGCAGTAGCCGTGTCCACGAAGACAGACAGACGGTGAGAGGGGGAGAAAGGCACGGAGGGGCTCTCAGGCGTTCCCCTTGTGCCGATTCTCATTTCAGATCCGTGCAGTTTTTGTTTGCTTGCTTCGTTTGTTTGTTTGGCTGGCTGACTTCTTTCCTCGTTCCCTATGTCGTCCTGAGCTGCAGAGCCGATGAACCCTCAGCACAGTCAACTTGGGGCTGCTGGTTTGGCTGGAGCGATCATGTCACAGAAACTGGGTGATGAGGAGCTGTGGGAGGTCAGAACAGGGGACAGTCCCTCGCTGCGCTCAGGGAACCTGCGTGGGGCGGGGCCACACCTAGCTATTGCGGTTTCTCCGGAGCCTCTGAGGGACTTCACATGTTGGAGTGCTTCTAGAAAGTGGTCAAATGGCCTTGGGTATTAGAACACTTGTCTGATTTTTATTGTAAAAATGTCAAGTTTCATGCTAGTGTTCTACTTTTGACTGTTTTCCTGTTGTATAAAGGAATGTTTTCTGTTTAGTTCTAGAGTCCTAATTCAGAGCTAGAAGGGACCCCCCTTCTTCCAACTGAAGTTCCCTGAGGTCTGTTATCTACCTTTCTGATATTTCTGAGCCCACCACTTTTCCTCATTTTTACATGCGCTGTCCTAGCTGGTGTTCAATCAGATCTCACCTGGACAATAACCCAGTAATTGTAACTGGCCGCCCTGTTTCTTTCTTCCTTCCTTCAATTCTTGCCATTGCAAAGAGCGGTATTTCTAAAAAACACACTGATTGTTTATCTTACTTCCACATATGACAGTCCTACAAAGGATTACTGTTGTGTTCAACATAAAATCAAACTCTTTTCCTTGTCACAAAAGACTTCCCTTTCCCACCTCAGCACCTGCCACTTTCTACTCCAGTCTGTTTCTGCTAAGATGGAGTAACTCAGGTTCAGTTCAAGTTCATGGACGCACAATGTTGTTTCATGTTTGCGTGTGCTTTTCCTTCTAAAATGACCTTTCTGTTTGCTCGTTGGAAATTCATTCATTAGGACCCAATTCCAGCATTCTCCTCTTTAACATCTTCGCTACTCCCCAAAAGATACAAACTTGTGCCAGTGTATCAGGGTGTGCTGCAGAGCCTGGGAGTGGGCGGGGGGGAGGCGAATCCTGGGACCCCTCAAAGACTCAGGAGAAGAAGAGCGCCTCTTGGGTGAAAAACATAAAGTCATAGATAGACGTAAATAAGAATAACCAGAAGACAATATTCTGCAGAAGATGCTTGTGTTCTTAATCTCTTCTGAGAATACTGAAGAGACTTCCTCTGGTGTGAGTCTTACATAAGGGAAGAGGTTGGTTGATAACATCTAGAAGCTTCTATTGAAAGAGAAGTGGGAAAGCTGCAAACCAGGCAAAGAAAGAAGAGCCAGCACTGGGAGAGAGGAGATGTGGTGTTAGAGGAGACACGAGAAAAGTTTTCCTGAACATATTTAGTATTTAAAATATACTTCTTCTAAAAGTAAATGCCAGTTCTTTAAATTGAATTAATTCAGCTTTTTCTTACTTTTCTTCTTTTGCCGTAGAACGGTGAAACATTGACACCAACCAGCACTTTGGAGTCAGTGGTACCCTAAGTCACACACAGCCCCTTTTCACGCTGGGCTTGGACCTGTCTGCGAGCAGCGCGGTTGTGGTAGGAAGAGACAGGCATCCTCAGAAGGGGAAGGCGGGACTTGAGTCGGTGCAGGGTTTACAGAGGGCCCTCTGGACACAGTGTTGATATAAAAATGCGCATATCCTTTGATTTGACATGTCTGCATCTAGGAATGTATCCTCACGGGATGAGTGGATGAGTGCGGGCTGCCGCACCAGCGTGGACGCTAAGCCAGCACTGCTGATTATACTGATAAGCTGGGCACAGCCTAGGTGGCCCTCAGTGGGACTCGGTTAGCTAAATTGCAATACAGTTACATAATGTACTGCAAGGCAAACAGAGGACTACTTTCCACCGTGAAATATTACTAAGTACTTTCAGGGCTCTGTATTACTTTTTTAATCAGCGAAAACAATGAAGCTAGTTCCATTAAAAAAATGTTTTTTAACCCTGCCAGGTGACTCACTTAATTGGAACATCATCCCATACACCCAAAGGTTGCAGGTTTGACTCCCCATCAGGGCACATGCCTAGGTTTGGGTTCAGACCGGAGGTGTTTCTCTTTCATATCAATGTTTCCTTTCCTCTCTCTAAAATCAGTAAACAACTCCTCTCTTGAGGATTAACATTTTTTAAATCTTTAACAGCAGTATCTTTATTTTTTACACTTGATGATTATGAACTTGTTAATTTTTGTATCTTCCAGAATGCTCCGCATAACAGTGTGTACCTGATTCATAGTTGAAATTACAGTGGACCCTTGAACAACACAGGGGTTTAGGAGAACCAACACCTCTTGTAGTTAAAAATCCCTGTACAATTTTTAAATTTCCTCCGAACTTAAGTAGTCGTCCCTTGGTATCCGAGAAGGATTGGTTCCAGGACAACAACCCGTACTCCGCACCCCCCCTCCTGCTCCACACACACCTCAGATACTAAAATCTGAGGATACTCAAGTCCCTTATATAAAATGGGGCTGAGCAATGCATTGAACCAGCCCTCCGAATCTGCGCATTCCCAACCGCAAATTAAAAATACTGTTTTAGATCCATGGTTGGTTGAATCCACAAATGCGAAACCCGTGGGTACAGAGAGGGCTGACTGTATTTATTGAAAAAATTATGTGTATAAATAGATCCACACAGTTCAAACCCCTGGTGTTCAAGGGTCAACTGTGTATTAGTTTTCTATTGCTGCTCTAACAAATTAACATAAATTTATGGCTTAAAACAACATAATTGTATTCTCACAGTATCAGAGGTCAGAAGTACAGAATCAGTTTCACTGGGCTAAAGTCCAGAGGTTAGCAGGGCTGATTTCTTTCAGAGGCTCTGTGGAGGGACTTTTCCTTGCTTTTCCAGCTTTTAGGCCTGCATTCCTTACATTCCTTGGCCAGTGGCCCTTCCCCATCTTCATTGCCAGGACTATAGCATCTTCTAATGTGCTCTCTGCAGCCTTCATCACATCACCTTCTCTGTGGTGAAATCTCCCTCTGCCTCCCTCCCTCAAGGACCCTGTGATTACATTTAGACTCCACCTGGACAGTCCAGGCTAATCTCGCCATCTGAAGGTCTTTCATTTAATCACACCTGTGAAGTCCTTTCTGTCAAGTAAGGTAGCATCTGCGGGCCGCTGGGTACTATTCCACCTACCACGGATACTAGCTAGCTAAACTTTCACAAAGCCAATCTTACGACATTGTCTTCATTTTCTGAGAAACCATTTTCTAAGAATCTTGTCTCTCCAACACAATTCCCTTTTCACAGGCTGATGTGGGTGTGACTTATTCTGGGGAGAACTGCAGACCCCAGCCTGGGGCTGTGCTGTGCGAGGACTCTGTGGGCAGCCCCGAAGGCGCAGAAAAACACGTCCAGTTGGAAAGTTTACCCGGAACCATTCCAGAAAGTTCCCCATCTCCTCATGGAAGAAACAGAAGAATAAATTTAGGTAAAAGCCCCCATTCATGTTCATCTCCATAAAATACTATTTCTCCAAATATGTTTCGTAATATGTGTTTGGTGGCCCCTTTACCACAGCTCTGTGGGTCAGGGAAAGCTCCAAATGTCAAGGTCGCTATCTCTAAGACATTAGAATTTAGCCTTAGGCCCTCATTGTGTGAATAAATAATGCTAACCATTACTCTCCTGGTCATGCAGTAATTAAACCATCTTTTTTTCTTCCTCTTAACTAAGAGCCTCATTGGTGGTTGGTAATAGGCCTTAAGAATAGAAGTTGCATGGGCTTTGGTTAAACTCCTTTAAATTCCCACTATGTTAACATTTTTCCAAGGGAAAGTTCTATGTTTGAAAAAATAAACAAAACCTACATCAATCTGTTTCCCTTATTTCTCCCCATCCAAAGTATCAGCAAATATACAATGAAAGAATCTTGCAAAAGCATAAAAGAAGTAATTATGACCTAGTGTGCCCCTTGAAACTATGGGTTTCTAAATATTTTTCTTATGGCATGTGTTTGCTTCAATTGCCCCCTTGGGTTGAAATAAAAGCTCTCGTTTCTATTTTATCAGCCTTTGAAACCAATTGAACTTACCAGAGCTCAAGGAAAAATACTGTCTTTTATTGGGGCGAGGCTTTCATTTAATTCTTCATCACTGTAGAGTCTTCCCTAGGTACAAGTTCGAATTAGAACATGGATGAGTTAAAAATTAGATTTTTTTTTTCTTGCATTCTCGTGCACACTCAGGTTGTCACAAATTTCATATTAACCCTCAACTTGTGCTTCTGATTGGTGCAGACGTGACCTCTGAGAATGAGGTAGGATGCAGTGCAAGGCGGCCTCTTCCTCTGTGTGTGTTGGATTTTTTCTCTCTGCAAATTGTGTTGGTGGGAACACTCCCACAGTGCAACGCGAATGCTCAGTATCTATGATGTGAACAAGCTAGAGATTGCCAGGTGGACAGGGGTCTGGGTGTGCCCTGGGACAGTCGGCCTGTCAGTCAGCCCTGCACTGTTGAAATCAGGATGGGGAGGGACTACGTGGGGGCGGGCGGGGGTGGGGAGGGGTGGCAGTGCTTGTGAGAGACCAGCTTGGGGAGGGAGTGAACTACCAAAGCAGATGTTTCCAAAATGAAGTGTAAATTAGTTTTATGAAAGCTCTTACCACAGAATGAAAAAGAACTAGCGTCCAGAGCTTGATATTTTTCTCTGTCCAATTTCCCCTCTGCTTGCTGCAGAGCATATTTGTTAAAAATTCCAAATTTCACACTCACATTTCCCAAACATTTCCTTTTGGAAGAAAAGCTTCTTATTTTGAATAATTTTAGATTGAAGAAAAATGGCAAACAAAAACAAAGAATGCCTATATTCTTTTACCCAGATTCCCCAAATGTTAACATTGTACCACATTTGCGCTTCCATCTCTCCCCCTCAGAGATTTCCCCCTCTCTCCATC
>VMDR010011717.1:0-27932 GCA_007922815.1 Macrotus californicus | reverse complement strand
TTGTGAGGAGATCCACACAATAAATTCCTCTTACAATTTAGCAGTAAATTAAAGATTTTTTTCCTTTCTGAAGGAAATCACTCCAGCATGATATAATCCCACACATTTAACTCAGTTGCTAGGAAACTCAAAGGTAAATTTAGTGAACAAATTAGACAAATCTTTAGGAATAACTTCTCAGAGGGTGTGCAAGAGGCAACCACACATGGATGTTTCTCTCCCTCTCTTTCTCCCTCCCTTCCCTTCTGTCTAAAAATAAATAAATAAAATCTTTAAAAAATGTTTTAAAATAAAAAAATAGAAATAAGTTCTCCGCTGTTGAATTTGGTTTTAATCTTATGTTTTTACCTCTCTTGTTAATCTGAATCGCATTGTAAATGCCTTTGATGTTTTTAAAAGTAATGTAAAGGGCATGTAATGAAACAGAAAAAGCAAAGAGCGGCTGTCAAGGTCTGGTTGCAAACACTAGGAGTAGATAATCAAGTAGATAATCATTATACTGATACATTACTGTGATGACAAAGGGCACACAGAAGAAATGCAGCTCTGAAATAGGAAGTGCTTCTCCAGTAGCTTTTCTTCTTAAAACGCTCATTTCAGACCAGATGAAATTAACCACTGGACCAGAGCTAACTTTTAAAACTATAGGTTTATTATCGCTGATATAAATATAAGCCACTTGGACTCAAAGTAAAAATATAGGAATGTTTTCAGTGTATCCCACCAAAACCTAGTAGACTTTTCCACATTGTATCAACGGTACTAAATTTATGACAAAACACCCAAAACGTAGTGATCAAAAACACCACTTTTTCCCCTAATGATTCTGGGGACTGAGAATGTGTGCTGACTTACTAGGATGCTCTGCCCCATGATGTTGGCTGGGTCATGCCTCGGCTGCGCTCGGCTGGTGGCTGAGCTGAGCCAGAAAGTCTAAGGCAGCCTCACTCTGTGGTTTGGCATCTTATCCCGTCTCTGTTCGCCTCTTTCTCTCTCTATGCACCTTGTCTTCTTTACAGCCTCGCAGTTTAAGATAAACTTTTTAGAAGGTTTCTGGCTTCCGAGAGAATGTGCTTCAATAGAGCAGTGGAAGCTGCAGATCTTGTAAGGCTCAGCCTTGGAGGCTACACAGTGTCAATTTCCCTGCCTTCGATTCATTAGAAAAGTCACAGGCCCAGCTCAGATTCAAGAGGAGGAGGGATCACTTCACCTGTCAGTGGAAAGAGTGGCAAAGTGAAACTTTTGAATGCATAATTTTCCAAATTGTATCCAACTGTATTGAATTTGCCAGTAACTTTCTTAATCAAAATACTTTCAGTTACAATCAAAAAGTAGAAGAAACAAACTCTAAGAGGAGAAAATTTAAAAAACTCCTAATATAGGATCAGATAAACCCATTGGACTCTTAACTGCACTCTGTACAAGCCTTGTAACATTGGGCAACTTACTTAATACTCAAAGCCTATTGGCTTATCTGAAATAGCAACACTGACCTCAGAGAACTGCTGTGAGGATTAAATGACATAATGCCTGTGAAGTATTCAGCCTCAGCGCCGAGTATATACTTTCAGAATGTTAGATGTTATCAAGGCAGACTTCAAAATATTTAGCCTACTTTTCTCCCCTTTTTATTACGGCATCAATTGTGGGTTTTACTCATGAGTCTATTTGTAGACATGCTGTTATAAAATCTCTTTGCTTTTGGATTTCATTGTTTGAAGGCCATTTCTCAGAAGACCTCTGCATGGTCAGCAACTGCACTTTTATTGAGTTATTTTATGGTTTCCAGAGGCTTAGGAAGTAGTAAACAAATGAATTTATCTTTGGTAGATGCTTGTCCCTAGAGCAACTGCAACGGTCCAGCCTCATTGCTGAAACAGTATTTCATTTGCTCAAGACCTCATTAAATCAAATGACACCAAATTACTCTGCCTTTTTAGTTACATTTGTGCAAGGCACTGAGGAAGGAACAGACACCTAAAACCTATTGAAGGGAGTCTCCCTGGATGCAATGCCCAGTTCTGTTTTCTAACCTGCCTTGCACTGTCAGGGCTGGAAATCCGTACAAAATTCTGGATCACAACCCCTGTTACTCATGAACACTCTGAAATGATCTTTAAAATGCTCCCCTTTTGTGAAAATATTTCTACTTAAAGGCTCAAAAACTTGTATTGCAAGACATTTCACTCCTCTGTTCTCATTACCTCTAAGATCAAGCTCTTTCGTTTTGCATTTCTTTAGTTTTGTGGGCTCCTATCCATCCATCCCTCTCTGGGGACCGCTGCCACCATGAAAACTCAGCTGTGTCCTCGGAAGCCCAGGGGCTCCAGGCTCTCCAACCACTGGGTTTATTAGTTTCCTTTCAAGCTCCTCCTGCTCTAGTCTGCCCCCAATATGGGAGTGTCTGAGCCTCAACCCTCGGCTAACTAGCCCAGTTCCTCCACAATCTCTGTTTCTCTTTGACCTTCTTACTCTGGTTCCTCACCTTTCTCACTTTTCCAGACACTCTGCCTCCTCCCCAGCAACACTCAGGTTCGTTCGTTCCCACACCTTAAGTACAATCCATGCATCTTCCATAAACTCACCAGTTCCCTGAGAGCCACATGCCTATTCCCAGTCGTCTACTTTCCCCTTCAAACGCCTCACACACACCTTGAACTGGTCACATCCAGCACTGAACACTGTGTTTCTTCCCTGCCTGATTCTGCTCCTTCTCCAACTTTCCCCAGCTCAGTAAGTGAAACTGTCATTTACCAATTTGTTAGAGCCAGAAACCTACACATCTCCCTTTCTTGTCTTCCAACACTGACACAATCCATCAACCCATCTTACTAACTCCTCAAACAGACTTAAAAAAGAAAAATCCCCTTCTCTTTATCTCCAGCGCCTTGGTGCAAGCCCCTGTCATGTATACACTTTTTATAAAGTTTACAAACTCTTTATTCTTCTCAGCACATCTACTCTTTCCTGCCTTTCACCTCCAGGATGTCCCCACAAAGAAATCACAGCTCTCCAGACAGATGCACGACTTTCCCATAGTAGTGAGGTTTTCCTGGGGGAACAAGGCAGTGGAGGTGGAAGGGGCTCCATCAGAGGCATCTAGAGAAGCGGCCAACTTGACTGAGAAGCCAGGTTCCTTCTTTGTAGCAATAAACTGGTTTACTCTCTCAAATAGCTACAGTTTTTGGCCTTCTTGATATATTGTCTTTTTCTGAATAAAAAGAAGCGTTTTGTGCAGAATCGAGATATTGGGACCCTCTGAGAATAGCTAATATCATGCTTTCATTTAAATTACATTATTCATCCCCATCTACCTCAGGGCAAAGTCACAGGGAATGGAAAAGCTACCAGAGGCTCCAAAACCCTGTCAGGAGGAAATGGCCTAATTCTTTCTTTGAAACTAGAATAAACAGACATATCCAAACACTGAGTATTTCCAGATTGGAAATCTTTTTTCCAGATCGGAAAACTTTTGATTTTTTTTTAAGTGGCTTACTAAGCCAGAATACAATAATAATGTGAGTGAGCATACTGTTTATGAGCCTTACTGTATGTCAGATGACCGTTTTGGGTAGTTTTCAAAGCCTTCCCCGTTCTGGACACATCCAGCAAACTTGATCTCATCCCTGCCTCTCCGGCATGACTCTCCACCCCAGTTATCTCAGGGACACCCTGGGCCTTCGTCTTCATTCTTACTACCTGAAAAGTCCTCCTTCTGCTCCCCTCTCACACTGGCCCCACACTGAGCTAAATTGTACACGTTTGTGCAGAGTGAGCTGTCCTTCCATGTGGTCCACGGTGCTCACCCAGCTACCATGAACTGCTCAGACTGCGTTCTTCAAATGCCTCTTTAACTCTTAGTAAATGACAACTTATAGCAGTGATCACCCTTCATTTGATTATAATGTACCAGCACTGGGGCATTTCCATAGCAATTCATTTAGAAAGTTATCGATGACCTCTATCTCCCTTGTGTCTCACAATTGAGGGATGCAGGCATCCTTAATTTTACTTCACCAACAGGAGTCGAGACATCAGAAAGGTTAGTCACTTCCGCATGGTCACACAGAAAGGCTCGCATCAATGAATGGCATGTGAGACTCTCTTTCCACTACATTGCATCACTTTTCTGGCAAAAGTTGTGGTTTTTTATCAGACATTTGATGTTCAGGATCTATTACTGTAGGGACTTCAGAAAATTGAAATGGACTTTTTTGTTTTCATGCTAAGATTGTCAGAATCTTTGGTTTAGGAGTAGAACGGAATCCACTTTGGTCATTTCTATCTCCCAAACAGCTTTGCCATTTCCCTAGCTCAGGTGACCTTCAACCTTTTCTGGAGGTCCGCCTCTACCTCCCACCTGGTCCCCTGCTGCCAGTTTCACCCGAGGAATCCTCCAAACTGCAGGCCAGAAGAGCTAAACACAAGGCGGAGGGACATTTCAGTGTGTGTCGCAATTTCAGAATAAACTGCTAACTCCTCAGCTTTGTGTATAAAGCTTACTAAAATGGACCCTTGCAATCCTCCCTCATCCTTTTTCTCTTTCCCTTTATTCTTCTTCCCCTTCCTCACCCACTGAATCCCACTCTCCAAACACGCTAAATAGTGTGTTTGACTCTTCCCCAAGTGCACCACCCTGCCCCAAGTCCAAGGGCTCTTCACCGGGCATTGACAGGCCTCTTGCAGGAAGAGAGAAGTCTATGGGTGAAATTCAGGAACTTGGATGGAAAAAAAATTGCCTGTTTATTTTCATTAACCTCTAAATGAAATTTAGTGCTTCTTCTAGTTATGAATGTAGCCAACAAACTTCAGTAGTATTACCAGGACCTGTGATTTATCACTTACAGAAATCACTGATATCTTCATATCACATGACAGTTGTTGAAGGTCCCAATATATCATGTATTCCTTCATTACTGAGGTATTCACAGTAGTTATTGGCTCTCATCTAGACCCCGTTATCTAATGCATTAACAAAGAATCACGTAGAGCACTAAGAAAAAGTATTTATATAGTACCAGAAATAGCTTTAAAAAATACTTTGCTAACTGTACTTGAATATAATTGATTGCTTTTGTCATCCCTTGATTTTACTTTAGGCTTCACCAGTCCATCAGAAGGAGAAGGCTCAAAAAAAGCCCTTAGAGTGTTCTTCTGACCTTAAATTCCATACTCTTGACTTGGCCAATATCCACTCATTCCTCGGGGCTTGGTTTAAAGGTACACTCTTGAAAGCCCTGTTCCCTGATCCTCAAAGACTGAGAACACCTTCCTTCTGTTTCTTTAGCAGTGAGCTCTCCTCAGATATGGCACTGATGTCACTATGGTATGGTTACCTTTCATCATTTGGCTCTTGCACAGACGCATGCTCTTGGAGACCAGCCCTGTGACTTATCCCTGCTGTATCCACAGTGCCTAACACGTAGTGAGTACACAGCTGTCCTCTTTTGAGCAGGACTGATTCTCATCCCATTGGAGTACTGTGGCTCATCCTGAACTCTTCATTCATACAAATATTTCTCAAGATTCTACTAAGTCCCAGGGACTTGCGAGGCACTGAAAATACAGACAGAAATGCCTTCCCTAGATGTGTATATTCTCAAAACGTGAGCTAGCCAATAAACAAAATTTTAAAAGTGAGACACTCCTATCACAAAAGAACAAATACTGTGTGGTTCCACTTGTACAAGGCACCTAGAGCGGTCACATTCATGGAGACAGAACGGTGGTTGCCAGGGGCTGGGGGGAGTCCGGGAAGGGTGGGGTTTAACGGGTACAAAGTTTCAGTTTGGGAGGATGAGAAGTCCTGGAGATGGATGTTGGTATGGTCGAACAACAAGGTGAATATAATAAACTACCCACTCAAAATGGTTAGAAAGATAAATTTTATGTCGTATATTTCACGACAATTTTCTTTTTAGAAAAAGCAAAACCCACTAGGTGGGAAATGTGCTGGAGAGAAATACAGATGGGAAGGGAGGGGAGAAGGGTGAAAGGCAGGTGGCTAGGCGAGGCTGCACTGCGACAAGATTTCCTGCTCAAGACCTGAGCTTCGTGCACAACTCTGTGTCTGGAAGAAGGTCCGGAAAGACCTAAATCTTCCACGCGATCATCAGTGGGTGCAAAAGTGCAGCTTTGGTCATGTCCTGGGCATTGCTAAATTCCTAAGTACTGGGTGCTTTACGTTCTCCCTGGCATTTCCTTCAAAGATCAGTCAATGAGTGAGTTCCTCAAGAAAAACACTGCATCTCACATGGTTACTCAGATCTACCATTTATCTTTCCGTGTCTGCATTTCGGTTTGACATAAGCACTTCTCTGCCCTGCGTCATCAAAGAATTATGAGACCATTTGAGGAAGGGAAGATGACAAGTGTTTGAAAATCAGATAATTATGTCTCATTTATGTCTCCAAGGTCTCATAAATCACCTCGATAGCCACAATTTCTTGGACCTAGTTTTGCACTATTTACTTGCCTTAACTCACACACGAAAAAAATCAATATGGATTCCGAGTCTAATTGTAATCCTTTAGTAAGTGGTCTGATTTCTTTCTCTTTCTTGACATTTTAAATACAAATCTTTATTTAAATTAAATGTCATCAAATCTTGAGGCTTAAAGTTTTATCTACATAATATAAAAATAAAAACCTGGTTATACAGTGAAACTTCTATCCAATCAACTCTGTTTTGGCTTTACAATGTCAATTGCACAGCCTCCCTAGCTTTTTTCTTTAACAATAGTGTGACCACTAAGTAAACACAGATCTTCTGACACGCTGATTTGCCTCTAGCCTGAAGGTCTTACCATTTAGGGATACTACGACTGGCAAAGCTTTATGAAATATTAAATCTAATACACCTTAGTAATGTTATCTTAGTTGATTGTAACTATTTGAGATTTAAAAAATTTACAAATCTTTCTCAATAAAACAGTAAGACTTTTATAGTTTAGTAAAAACTGGTAAATTTTGAGCCTTCTTAACATTGTCTAGGTCCCAAAGTATAGATTTCCAAAGCTTAATTCTTCAAAAATAAAAAATAAAAATTCTACCCTCACCGTCTTCCGAGACAGACAAAAAAAAAGTGGAGAATTTAGCAGAGAACATAGCCTAGAAACGAGGTATCTATTATGAAAACAACATATGACTTAGAGAAGAAGCTTTCTAATCATGGAGCCGTCATTTAAGTTCCCTCTTTTGGACTTTTTAAATAAATTCTGTTGAATGGGAAACCTTTGACATTTCCATCATTGTGAAGATTTACTAGGAGTATCCCTAACATTCTTAGAAGTTAGAAATATTTAAGTAACTGCTAAATCAGAACCCTTGACTGAATGTTATGTGACCAGCTTCTGTGTTTTAAGGTTAGTTATGTCTAATGTTGAAAACTTTCATGATTCAAATGGATTTGGGATCCCTTTTATCTTTTTTTTTCCCACTTGGATGTGTTTACTACTTAATATGTTTGTGAAATGATTTCTTCTTCTATAGTATGGACCCTACTTGTAGGCTTCATTTTCCTAATGACATCCATTTGTGCAGAACAATGAACTCTTTAAGTTTTAATTTTTTTAAGTAATTTAATTGAGCTGAGTCTCACTTGCTGCATCTGTACAATGGCAGAAGTTCTTTTCGAAGAGGGTACAGTTTCTGTGAAATGATTGGCACCCCTGCTGTAAATTTTACCTAATGCTTACAGCCACCACTGTCCTGCAGAAGGACCTAAGGAATTCTCACTCAGCTCCTTCAGAAAGGTCCTGACGGAGCTCCCCTCCACCTCTCTCTCCTCACTCCAAACCCTCCCCCACAAGCTGAGCTGCAGCTAAACATCCAATATACACCGACAGGGGCACAGCTGCTTGCTCACAGAACTCAGTGCAAACCCTGAAGCGAGAGCCCAAGGCTCTAGCAACAGGACCTTTCCCAGCTTCCCATCTTCTTCTTCCCTGCATGTTCCCTGCAATTATTCATTCGCTCATTCAGACTAACTGTCTGCTGAGCACTCTGCTGCATGCTAGGAGCAATGGGGAGCCAAACTGAGTAAGTTCCAGGCGGAGCCCTTCTGGTGACTCAGGGGGAAAGAAGGGAGTTTGTGAGAGGTGGCAAGTAGACCATGCGACTTAAGCAGAGAGGCTGAATACAGGGGATAAGTTGAGACACTAAAGTAGAAAAACTTGATAGGACCTCACAGATCTCCCTAAAAAGTTCAGTCATTAGCTTAAACACAATGAAAAGATGCATTTATTGAATGGAGCTGCGATTCCCTGTAATTTTTCTCCCCCAAGTTGTTGCTCCTACAGTTCCTTCAGAATGAACTACATTCTTCATCTCTCCAACTTACAACCAGTTAACACCAAGTTCAAATGGCATCTCTTCCATGGAGCATCTCCTCCTCTTCCTAAACCAAATGGAACTTTTACTACAGTCATGTACATCCTTAGCTCTTTTAAGTACTAGATGTAGAGGGTCCAATACGGTAACCCCTGGCTCAGTGGGGCTATTGAGGACACAGTATGTGTGAAATTATTGGCTGAAGTGTGGCTGGTCTGAATTGAGATGTACTACAAGTGTCAAGTACATGCCAGAGTTTAAGGACTTACTATGCAAACAATTAATACAAAAATCCCTCACTGATAGTTTTATATTGATTACATCTTGAAATAAAAATATTTTAGGTACATTGGGTTTCACAAATTATATTATTAACAATAACTTCATCTTTCCTGTGCCTAGTAGAACATGTACAATTGTGTATGTGGTTCACATTATATTTCTATCAGAAACAGTCTTCTAGATTATACACTTCTGGAACAGTGAATGTTTATTCAATTGTGCACACATTTATCCCCCTAAGAAACACACTAACTTGTCCACAGTAAAGACTCAGTAAATGCTGTTTAAATTTATTGCCATTCTTCCAGGGTTTTTGAAAAAGTACTTTACAGTTTTAGTACACTACTGTCTGCTGAAATGTGTAGCCAGAACTCCACAGTGAGGACCATGGGTGGGGGAGGGGAACGCGTTTCTCCCTGGGCCCTAAGGAGGCTGATGTACCAAACAGGTGGCATGACAATGGCAAACCTAGGAGCCCCGATGGCTGATTCAGAAGGTGGCTCTGTTTCCAAAACAAGAACTGCTAGTGCAGTCTCTGGAAGGGATGTTGGGACAGGAGGATCCTTGTGGTTTCTTGCTGTATCTGTGGAAAAAAGTCTGAGGTGAAGGTTTAAATTAAACTGACATAAAAGGAGCCTTTGTAGTTCCTCTGTGTGTTTTAACATCTGTTGCTATAGCTGAACTGACACTGATGATTACAAATGATAACTCATGAGTGATGGAATAAACTGTGGTTTCCTGCTAATGGATGTTTTCTGGTGTTGACTTGGTCCTCTTTAATGATGACACATAGACCAAGGAAAATTATGAAACGTACAGAAAACATAACACAGAGGAAAAATTATTAGGACAGCAAAGATTTCTGGTATGAGAGAAAAACATTTAGGACTTCCCAGTACCACATCTGTAATTTTATGGATTATTTTGTTTGGGCTGACTTTCTTCTTAGGGTTCATGGAGGCCCCCCTTGGTGACCCTTCGCACACAGTCTCCTTTTTGTTAAGGGGCCTTTGAGGATGAACAAACCTATTTCTAATCATAAAATGGTATGAGACACCTCTTTGCTAATTAGAGAACCTGATTCTGAGGATATTAAGTTCTATACCTCGAAAAGATGTTTAGTTTTAGACTTTTCCCCAGGCTCATTTTCTGTTACTCTCACGTCCTAAGAGCCTTCTGCTTCATCCAAAGCTGTCCCCGCATCGACCCTTGAAGCAGCAGCTTATGCGTATTCATCTCTCCCTCCGCCTTGCTCCCGACCAGGGGTTCTCTCTGAGTGTCTCAAGTCAGATTCCCCTCAGAAGGTTGTCAGATTACGGCTGCAGATTAAGCACAGAAGGAATTCTCACACTGGTCCCTCTCACAGGGCAACAGCAACCTTCAGCAGGTTGCTCCCATGCCGGGTGCCTGCCTCGCTTTGGTGCAGTTGCTTGTGGCCAATGTGACAAAGTCACATAGCTGTTTTTTCCTGAGAAGGAGCAGAGAGAGTGGCAGACACTCAGAACTAATAAGCTCCTCTCTAATAAACTGTGTCAGACCTACTTATGTGAATACTGTTTCTGTTTATTCCTAAGCTCAAATAGCTTTTTTGTAGAAATGATTTCTTTAATTACATCAATCACACTGTGTATGATGGGTGCTAGAATTAAAATGTGTCTGGAAATTTGTTGTTGTGATTCCATACATTTTTTTGGAGAGTCCGCAGGAGGTAGTAGATAGAACTCTGAAGAGAATCAGACTTGGATTCTCCCTCCCACTTGCTGTGTGACTTCAGGCAAGTCTGTGACTTCTCTGAGTCTCAGTATTTTTTATCTATAAAAGGATGATGATATTAATTAACCTTGTGGGATATTATGCATAAGAAGTGATAATTGCATAATGTCTTAGACACTGCAGACCTTCAAAAATAGAAGGCTGCTTTTAATGTATTGGGACATCATTGTTGGATATAATAGTAGAAATTTGACATCATTTTTATTGAAATAAGAGTTCTTATTTTATTGAGTACTGAAATTTATGAATCTAGAATGGAAAAAAATCAAACTCAGCTTCTATAACCTCAGAAATTATATCCTTTAGAAATTTATGACATTGTGCATAGTCACTGGTTATACACATATATGGCACCAAATATTCCAAGAAAACAAAACAAAGCAACCTCCTAATCAATCATTTGGATTCTAGGGTATATGGTAGCCAGCATGACAACCTTGTGGCCAATCAGTGTCGCCTTTAATAATAATGTACATTTGTATAGACCTTTACAGTTTACAGAGTTTTCACAAATGTTATCTTAATCCCGACAGTAACTATTCTGTTCTGGAAATAGTTATCTGATGATGATAATGATCATGGTCATGATGATAATTATTAGGAAAAAATAGTAGTATCACTGGTTGGAGGAGAGGTTGCATATATAAGAACACAGAAGCCAAGGAGTCCAGAGTTCTTAATTCTAATCCTCAATCCAGATAAAAGGAGGGAAGTAAGAAAGTAATATCAATTACATGCACAGTAACTGTCACATGTTTTACTTGGTCCCTGCTATTAATAGTCTTGTCATTAGACAATAATCCTAGTTAGTACATAAGGACCTTCAGGCTCAGAAAGTTTAGTTACATGACTGAGGTTAAAGCAAGTATTCCAGCCAGAATTCGAATCCCATCCTGCCAAACACCAACAATAATGCTTTTTCACTATAACCATATATTTTTATGTTTCTACAAACTCCTAACAAATAACAGGCTTCAAGAAAGTTCAAATATATGGAGAAATGAATTTGCATTGACAATATAGCACAATGACCCAGATGAACCCCAAAATGGAAATCTTCATCCATCTATGGAATTGGGAGAGGGTTGCTCAGTATATGTCTATTTATACAAAATGGCATGCATGTGTGCTTTTGGTTTTTAACTGAAGGAGGAAGAAGGCACTGTACAGGAATAAGAAAGGGATTGGGAGGGTGCAGTTCCTTGAGCATGGAGAAGGTGAAGAATTGGGAGAGAACGCATAGCACCTATTTCCCTGTCCACCTCAAGGGATGTACCTGCGTCGGGGGGTGGGGGGCGCGGAGAGGATGTCAGGGCTAGACACTGACGGGTGGTGTTCTCCAGTGGCTTGGAAACTCTGCTTATGACTCTCATAAATTGAGCCACTTGGGTTCTGGTAAAGACCGAAGGAGACAGAGAGCTGGGCAGAGGGGTGTTTTCCACCGCCCGACATTCTGACTCCATTTCTGCCCCCTCATGCCAGTGTCAACACCGAGCCAGGTAGCCACCAGCAAAGGTGACTGTGAGAAGCCCAGACACCACAAGCAGGGCTGGAGGCGCGGATGAGGTGAGAGACCACACATGCACACAGACACAAAACTGGACTTATGTCTGGGCACACTCTGAAGGCAGACGGCGACTAAGGACATAATTTGGCTATTACCCTTCAGCTGACCTTGTTTGTACCAACAGACTCCTGAGAGCTGAGACATAGTCAAATGAGCTAATGAGGTTAGTAAATAGTCACTTTGGAAAGTCCTGGCAACTTCGCCTGTGGGAAGGAGAAAAAAAAGTGTTTTCATCGTGAGGGAAGAGAGGATAGCAGGGCTACACAAACCCTTCCTTGACTTGAGGGACGAGGAGGAGAGACACTGGGGGAAAAGCAAGAACTTTGCAAGGCCTAAAGCCATGATTCTTAAAGTCGGGGTCCCGGGAACAGCAGCATCGGCTTCTCCTGGAAACTCAGGGAAATGCAAAGCCTGCTCGCACCTTAGAGCTACCGAATGAGAAACTCTGGAGATGGAGGTCTAGAAATCTGTTTTAACAAGCTTTCCATGAGATTCTGATGCAGGCTTACGTTTGAGAACCGCTGGCCTAGTGGAACTTGAGAGAACTAGGGGCGGCCCTTGAAGTGGGAGGGAGCCCTGGCATCGATATTGCCCTTAGGGCCAGGGCAATAGGGGTTCTTTTGGGCCCAGTTCCTGTAATGCCGCCTTGGTTGGCCTTTTGGGGCAGTGTGAGTGGAATCCAGGCCCACACCCACCAGAGCACTGACCATACCCCTATAGACCACACCCCATATAGACCACTCCCCCAGCTCCCACCTGGCCTTTCCTGTACAAATGACCCTAAGCCATCTGCCAGAACCCACTCTCCTAAGGTTGACCTTCGGGTAATGTTTGGGGGGCAGGGTTAGAGTTGGAGCTGCGGTCCCTGACAGTGGGAGGAGTAGATGTCCTGGCTCAAGGTCTCAGGCAGCCCCAGGCACTATCTCCGATGTCTGTGGAGTGCCCAGAACACACTGTCAGCTCACAGTTTTGTCCAGAGGCAGTCTAGGTGACCCCAGTTCAAACTCCTGGTCTGCTGAGAATAAGACCATCATTTTCTTCTCTCATAAATGTCCTAGTCCTGGAGAGGAAAGCAGGAACTTCTATGAAAATCAAATTTGAAAAAGAAAACAGTCAATGTCTTTCTGGTTGCCTATTTATGTGCTGTAAACTGAATTGATCATTTAACTACAATTCTGAAATATGCTTCCTTTGTAAGAAGCTATTATATATAGAATTATGAAATACATTTGAAAAACCTAGGTTCACTAAAAAGTATCAATTGAACTTTAATCTTACAACAACTTCAAATTCTAAATGAATGAACTTTTCTTCTCGTCAAGAACTAAAAACAACATTTTTCATGACATACCAGCTCTGGATTTTTTTAAATACATTTGTTAAATACTTCTTCATTTCCAGGAAAATGAGAAATATTAAATAATTAAGAGCACCATGGAGATTTTAGGAGCTGGAAAGTCGTGAAAAGTATATTCAATTCTAAGGTCTATTATATTTCTTTTCAGATTTATATAAAATAACACCTTTCTCCTTTTCATTTATTTTTAAAATATGTCAAAATCTATATCCTACTGAAGTAATATTGATTTAATATTATTCAATTTAGTGAAATAAAAGAAAGCAGAAACAAGATTAGGTTAACTAGTATTAGGACACAAAAATCCTTCAAGCTAACTAGGCACAACGACTAAAACAGGTATAATGTTCATCTAAGAACTAATGATTAGAGTTAAAAGGTGTCTCATTTTAAACGAGGAAATCCATTATACTCATCCCTAGTGGCAGGGGATGATTATTATATTGCAACTATGTTTTATATCGGCTTCATATTCCAGCCAAAACTGTTGAAGAAAAGAAAAAATAATTAGAGCAATTGCGTGAAGTGTACGTTGCGGGAGGTGAAATTTAAGGGAGACGCCCTCCACGAGTATGTGCTTGGCTGATGGCACTGGAGTTGGGCGCATAAGGTAGAGCTAAAGTACATATTTCAAAGGCATAGCTGGCTGATTCCTAAGTCACCTGCCAGCTATGAAGCAATTTTCATAAGATTCACGCAGTAGTCTTGAGAGATGCAGACAGTAGTAGCATCAGGCACTACAACCTAATGCCACTTGTGCATTTCAAAGATATCCTTTAAAAATTCAGTTCTTGATTCTAGGTTCATCTAGCACCAAATTTTGTCTTGTTTTATTTATTTTTTTTGCTACAGTCTCACAAAAAAATGTGGAAACTGTGTATCACTAAAACCATTGGGTTGAGAGATGCCACCTAGTTTGATAAGAAAAACACTGGCTGAAATTTTATAAACTTGCTCTCCTTATCCAAGTCCTGACCTGTCCTGGAATGGTTGGATGATATCAGGAAAGCATCAGCTCTATCTTCTATAAAATGAGAGCCATGTGAGCATGAATGTTGATGAATATGCAGCTAAGAGTTTGGAGGCCTAATACAATGATCCATAAATTAGAAGTAGTATTTATAAAACCCAAAGGGAAGTTCTGGGAAGAAGAATTACAACAGCAAATAAAATTTAAAGTGTTATAAGGAAGGGACTCATCTAATGCCTAGAACCAAAACATGCATTATTTTGGCATGCCCTCATGGCGTGAAAGATTGGTCAGACTTCACCTTTAATCTGTTCTCTGCAGGGCAGTTGCCTTTTCTAAAAAAAAAAAAAAAAAAAAAAAAAGCCTCATTTAACTTTTGTACATGGGAAGCCCAAATGTGCCTTGTGACTCCATCCGCTGGTTCATTTTTCACATAACAGCTATTCACATACTGGGAAAACTGTTTCCATGGCCTTCCTAAGTTTTTCATCTCTATATTTCTTGTTTGATCTCTGTAGCAGAGTTCTCCAGAGAAGCAGAACCATTAGGAGATATGCTTGAAGAGAGTTATTTCAATGAATTGGCTCATGTGACTGTGGAAATGGCAAGTCTGAAATGCATAAGGCAGACCAGAAAGTAGATGCTGCAACATTGAGGAGGAATTTCTCAGGGAAATCTCAGTTTTGTTCCTAAGTCCTTTCAAAGGATTGGATCCCACCCAGATTATAGAGAGCTCTCTTAGTTAAAGTCAGCTGACTGCAGATGTTGGTCACATCTACAAAATTTCTTCATAGCAATACATTGATTAGTATTTAATTTAATAACCAGATACTATAGACTCGCCAAGTTGATGCTACATGTAACTAACTACCATCTCCTTTCCCAATCTACCCACTCTTGATTTGAGTGTTTCTTAGTTTGTCTGTACCCCTATTATAATCAGAACAAGTCTGAAAATAGCAGTCCAGATTTCATTAACAGGATAGAGGTCAGTGTATCGTCTCCTTTGTTTTTGCCCCAATGGTTTGATTGATATAGCCTCGTTCAATAATCCAGAAATTGGATTAGACTATTCCTATAAGGTTCAGAGTGAACTAAAATCCATGGGACTTTTCTACTTGAACTGACTTTAAGCCAGTCTCTCTCATTCTATAATTAGGAGGAAAATAACTAGTGAGTTGACCTGTTGTATTTCAAGTGTAAAAAAGCTCAAGTACATAAGTAAACATTATTAGTATGTGAGAGATTTTACTAGTACAAATTAGACGTGACATTATAGTATGTCAATAATGAACAAGATCCGAAAGATCTTGACTTGTCTGTGCCCATACTTACCAAGTGCTTGAAACTTTCTATAAAGTAAGTCTAGTGACTAGAATCTTTCTGTCTCTTCTGATAGCCAAGTTTATCTTTAGAGAGCTAGTTATCCTTATATATGAATATTTATTTTACATGCTTATAGAGGACTCACATCTTCTTATCTACCATTTAATCTTCTCCATTTGTTAGATACCTGGGGGGGGACCCAAAAAATCCAAAATGTATTTATAAAAAATTATGTATTTATTTTCATATATTTAAACTTCAGTCACCTTCAAAGTACTTTCAATTTGATGCGATACACTTATTGAGACTTTTGTCCACTGCTCAAAACAGTTCTTGAACTTGTCAATTTTGATGCTATTTAGTGTTTCTGCCATTTTTTGTTTCACCTCTTCCATATGAGCAAAACATTTCCCTTTGAGGACTTCTGTCATCTAAGGAAACAAAAAGAAAGTTCACTCAGGGTAAGATCAGATGAATCGGGAGGATAGGACTTGAGGGTCATGCCATTTTTGGTCAAAAACTGCTGAACACTCAGCGCAGTGTGGGCAGGTGCACTCATAAATCACCCATCATAAAATGGACAAATGTGTTGAAAGAGTCTTCAAAAAAAATTCACTGAAGCTTATCAAAGCCTCTCACAACAACGCCAGGTACACTGATACTGATGGGTTCCTAGAACACTCAGTACGGGAATCTAGCACGGGAAGTCTGTACTACAAGGGACCTTCCCTGCAGAAGATAATTCCAGTTTTTTTGGAGGTTGCCCTCTCATAGGTGTGGTCATTACCTGTTACTGGGTGAGGAAACACTCAGAGGTAGTTAGTTGCTCAAGGTCACAAATCTAATAAGCGGTAAAAACAATTTGAAATCACATCTTATAAAAGTACTTAGATACAAAGATAAACACCAAAATAAACAAAAGCTAAAACTATGAATGAGTAGGTAGATGAAAAAATTGAATCAGGAACTTAAAAATCGGGCATGGTCCAGAAGTGAAAACAAGAAATGAGGCTGGGAAATTTCCAAAGATTGGGTCTGCTACTTTACTCAGACCCCATGAGATGACAGGTGCACACTTATCAACAAAGACAACAAACATTTACTCAACTTGACTCATGCAAGACACTGTTTGGAGTGACAAGTGACACAAAGATGTGCAAAGTGAAATCTTTATCCATAAAGAATTTACAATTTATTAAGGGGCACAAGTTAAGAAGCTAAATTACCACCACAAGACATCTATCCATTCCTTTACCCATCTTTTCATTCAACAAATATCATTACTAGCTGGGATCATTTAAGATTGCATGAGTTTGGTACTGGAGAATGTGATACATTTACATGAGTAGTATGAAGTGAAATGAGGATTCAAGGAGAAAGATAGTTCGGGGAATTGTAATGAACATTCAGGAAGATGATTTGAGGGCCACTGGAGTTTGGGTAAGGTCTGGCAGAGCTAAACTGGAATGAGGTGAGGAATAAAGAGTACCTTTATTGACAAGAACATGAACAACCAGAGACTCAAAGGTTGAAAAGTGTAGGATTTGTTAGGGAAAAAAACAAGCAAATAATCTGTTTTGGAGGGTGTATGGTCCAAAGGTAGGTAAGTCAGGGGAAATAGGATGGTAAATTGTGCCAGGGCCAGAGATTAGAGAGAGTTAAGGTAAAATACTAAAAACAAGGGAGTATTTATAATATCATCAAAACTAGGTTTGGGGAAGATAGACCTAGCAACAAAGTGAGGATGCATTGGAAGGGGGCAAGGGAAGTAAGGGAAATAAGTAGGAAGGCTCCTGTGGCAGTGTCGAATAACCACCCACTCTGTGGATCTCGGGTTCCTAAGGAATGTTCCCAATGGGGCTGAGAAGAGAAACCGCTGCTGAACTCTTGTGTGCTGATCGTAGTCCTGCATTCAATCCATAGCTTTCCTTTACTATTCAGTTCAGTAAAGACAGGCCTGAAGCAAAATTCCTTGTTTTCACTAGTACTCTAAGTTTTTGTTTGGTTTGTTTTAGTGGGTTTATTAGCCAAAGTACCCACAAAAATCCACAAAATTTTATTCCATGTGTTTTTAAAAATCTTCCCCATTTTTATTAGTATTAGTTTCCTATGCTCAGAGGATTTGCCTTGTATTTATTATAACATTTAAGTTCTTATTTTACTTAAGCCTGCATTTGGACAAGTGATTTTTTCTACACTCTTTATTATCTTCTGGCACTTGATAGAGTGTTCAGGGGCGGCTGGATGGTGGAAAGACATGGAATCTTGGTCATCATCAAACTCCAAGATCCAGACCTGTCAGAGCAACTTGAGTTCAAGTAATTTGATTTTTAGAAGACTTTTTAAGTAGCCATGTGAAAACTACATCATACGGTCTTCTCTGTGATATACAGCTCCAATTCCATCTCTTCATTCCCTAAATCAGAGATGTCTAGTTGGTATGCATGGTAAGCCATACTGATTTTAAAATATTGAAAGGTTTCCACGTGGCATTTCTGCCCGTCCCAAAGGTGTCTAAGAACTCTGCACAATCCAGCAAGCAAAGAGGGTGATGCTTGGCACAGCAGGGACCCTCAGGGACACCCCCCGCAAGTCAACATCTGTGCACTGTGCCCCTACTATTCAGCTTGCAAAATATTTTGAATTAGTATATCTCCCTAAAAGCAACTTTTTATCCCCATGTAATTTCATTCTTTGCATCTAACTACACTTTGGCCCACACTTAAAAGCACATATTAAAATCTGGGTTTAAAGTGGCTCTGCCCTCACTTCTGCTTCTCACTAGGTGAACTACTGTCTCAGGTTCTTCCACGTGAAAATAGATGTGCTGCTGCTGGTGTCTCCTCAGGGCACATCCCTAGGGCTTGCAGTTCAGAAGGAAAGAGAGAACACTACCTCCCAGCATTAGAGTATAAAATTAAAAATTAAAAATAAAGATCACAGAGAAGGATTCTGTTTGGCTTCACTTGGGTCACATGCCAACCCTTGGATCAACCCCCATGGCCAGAGGTGTGGGATTTTATTTTTCACTTTATTTTTGTAATGATTTTACTTATTTATTTTTATAAAGAGGGGAAGGGAGGGAGAAAGAGAGAGAGAAACATCGATGTGAGAAAGAAATGTCGATCACTTACTTCCTGTATGTGCCCCAGCTGGGGACTGAACCCACAACCCAGGCATGTACCCTGGCCAGGAATTGAACCAGCAGCCTTTCACTCTGTGGGATGATGCCCAGCCAACCGAGCCACAGTGGTCAGTGTAGGCTTTATAATTGACTTTGCCTCAATGACATGCCTAATCCTGTTCATGCACCCATGGACTGTACATGGCAGACCCCCCCCAGATTATAGTATTTGGGATGAGTAGTCCCCAGATGAGAAAGTGGAGGTGGGATGGGAGGAGGACTGCTTTTACCATAAAAAGGGGAAGTGGTACCAGAATGACAAAACAATGAATGTACCCGACTCTAGACTTTCCGAGCAAGGCTGCATGTTGATATTCTTGCTTAGAAGACTGTGAATAGTACTTACTGAACATCTATCGATTCCAAAATTGTGTGTGAACTCAATACCTGACTTGCCTGCATGTTGGTTTTACAGTAAAAGATTGGCACAGCATCATGATCAGTAGTTTCTACAAATCACCTTTCCGTGCAGTGTTTTCTGTGAAGCTCTCCACATTGAGCTGAAGGGCCTGACTTGTCTTTGGGGGGATTCAATGAGGACCATATTAATGTAACCCAATGAATGGATTGCCCCATTTTTTGTCTTTCACAAGTAGCTTATGAGGCACAATATTGATATCCATGGGCAGGTCACACCATACCTGAAGGGGGTGACGTCACCAGGGATAACGTTGCCAGGACTTTTCTCCATTTGTTTTAATAATATTATTATTTTTCCTATTACAAAAGATGCACCTGTCCTGAAAAAGATCTTTTTTTCCTTCTCCACTTACACAGACTCCTATTAACAGTCGTTTTTCTCTGTCTCAATTGTCCTGAAGTCGCAGTGAGTTTTCCAACTTCAGCAATTCCTGGGGGATCTTCAAACATCTGCAATCCATTCTCAGTATGACCTTCCATCTTCCACATTTTTAGAACCTCACACAATTCTTGGACACAGTAGTTACTTAGTAAATGTCTATTTATTAGCTTTGATGCTCTTCTTGTTTTCAGGGAACAATTAAGGCTTACCATTTTCTTTTATAAAATATGAAGTGAGAAAAAATAGGACACCAAAATAGAAACCTAAATTACCAAGGCAGCACAGCATCATTTGGAGGAAAATTGGTTTTGCATAAAATTGAAACTGAGTGTGCTGTGCAGCTTCTTGTATAAGAGGATTCAATGGAAAAGCAGGAGCACCAGGGAGTAGTACTAGGCCCCCATTTGGGGTGTTAATCATTTTCCCTTTCAGTTAACACTTTCAATTTAATTAAGTAATGCACACAGATTGAGTACTAAGACTTGCATTCAGTCTTATTCACTGAAATTTAAATGGATTTTCTAACCACTATAAAAGTATTTTAAAGGCCTTGTGGTTGGTTTGGTTTGGTTTTGTTTTTCCAGTTTTTATCTAATGGAGGTGACACACAGTTACGGAAGTGCAGGACTGGGTAAAGCAAATGTTATTGATCATTTTTTCTTTCAATGAACCTGTGCAGAATGCTGCGCACTGTAGACGTAGGGGCATCCAAATCATCTCAGCAGCACTCCAGTGAATAAATAGCCTTGAATCTGGGACTGGGCTGGATAGGACTCCAGAGCTTAGCAGCCCCAAGCCCTTCATGTCACAGACGAGGACGCTGATGTTCAAATGGTTAAGTGACTTGCTCAAGGTAGTTGAAAAGCTAGAACTAGAATCCAATTCCCTCACTCCAGTTCATTTCCATGAAAATTGTTATATTTTAAATGATTTTTTGTTCAGTATATTGTGAGGAAATCCAAATCATTTATAGAGTGAACACCTAACTTCACCATAACACAGCTTAGTAACCTAAGATGTACCTAGATTATTATAGAAATTAACAGCTACATGAAATAACAAAGCCCTGACCTGACTTTGGGGGCAGGGGGGAGAATGGAGAAAGGAAGGAGATGGCCTCCGAAGGACAGCACTGTGGAGCTGGGGTACGGAATGGCACTTCCACTCTGTGTTAAATACAGAGATAACTCCCCCGACCAGTGCCCACTGCTGGGTCCCAGGGTCCTTTTACTCCTCCGACTTGCCTCCCAGACCTCCAAGTCCCCGACTCATTCCATGCTCCATTCAGACTCCCTTGACCTTCATCCAGGTCACACAGAGCTTGAAAATAAAATTAAAAATCTTTTTAAAGCCTCTGGCAAGCCTTCATGTTTTAAAAGCTCCCCTGGGCTTACAAATGCATAAGATGTGCATTCTTAAACCCCTTTGTGCACAGTGCTCATTCCTACAGCTAGGATGCCTTTCCCCTGGACCTACTGTACCATAATTCGTCCAGAATATGGCAAATCTGATCATACCACTCTCAAGTTTAAAATTCTTAAGGGTTCCCTCCCTGTGAGAGAAGGATAACATTTCAGCATTCAGGCATTCCAGTCCCTTCAATATCGGACCCCCTTGACCCTGTGGCTTTCTGTCTTGCCATACATGCTCACCCCTAAGGTTGGCTCCAGTCAAGCCCTCTCTATAAGCATGCCTGCAAACATGCTGTCCCCTCTATCCAAATCCCATCCCTGTCCCAGCCTTATCCTGCTTGTCCCCAAAGGTGATTTGCACTAGCTTGAATATTGTTTACCACTGTGGATTTCCTTGTTGCTTCTTAAGGACAATTGCTTCTTATTTTTCATTCCCTGTGTCTTGCATAGTATCTGGTTTTAAAGCTATCAACACGAATGTCTTCATCACTTACTATCTGCTGGGAGCTGTGCGAAGCTCTGGGGGTGTACGAGTGAGCTTCTGTTCTTGGGAGCTGCAGCACAAAGTAAGGGCAGACAGGAAATGGGGAGGGGGAGATTAAAAAGAAGGAACACACAGAAGAGACTTTGTAAATGTCCTATTAATAAAGTGTGACAGAAAAAGTGTCTTTGTGACACGCACATTGTAAGAGAGGAAATAGGCAAGTAAATCAGAGCAAATGTGTTTCCATTTAAACAAATAAATGCCACAATGTGTCTTCAACATGTGGTGAGAGGACAGGAGGCTGTCCCAAGGGTGTGATTCTGAGCAGCAGTTCCCGGATGGACAGTGCGGGTCGGAGGGAAGAGTTTGTACACAACCAAAGATATAGGAGAACAGTTTTTAAAACAGCACAAATCAAATGACTTCGTAGAGGCTCTGCGGGAACTGGGGGCAAAACGGGAGATGAGGATTTCAATCCTAGGGGACTTGGTATCCCAGGGCAAGAAATTTAGATTTGACCATTTAGAGGTGTTCTTCAATTTGGGCGGCACCCGTTGGTGGATCATGAAATCAAGTCAGTGGGTTGCCATCAGCAATTTAAAGGAATAAGCTAGAATAAAAAAATGTCAGCACATTTCATGTAGAAAGAGTACATTTTTGGATGGAGGCAGTTGATTCAGTTGTATATCTCTCTATATTATAAAATCACAAGTGCAGAGGTAATTTTTGCAGTATTTCAATCCTGATCAAACAGGTCTGAAAGCCGCCGCTGCTGGTGATGAGGGACCACTGAAGAGATGAGACTTTTGCATTTAGCAAGAGGTCGGAGTTTCAGTAAGCATAAAGGGCAAGGCCATCCAAGGGATGGCTTTAAGAATCCAGAGGAAAGACAGTAAAATAGTGACACTTGGACAGAGAAAAGGATGTAGACTTGAGAGCTAAATAGTAGACTTGAGGATTCATTGCTTCTTTCCATTCTCACTGCTACTATGCTACTATTCTTGCATGGCCCTTACCCTTTCTTTTATAATCAATTCCTGACTCATCGAGCTACTAGTGTTCTGCACCACCTTAAAGTCATCCTTCATCCTGCATGGAAAGACACATCTGACAATCCCACTGTCCTGCATACACTTCAGTGACCACTTATGGCCTCATGACCCAACCTTTCTATCAAGCTTCATTTCTTACCTCTCCTCTTTTGACTCATTTTCTTCACATCCCATACAGATTCTTGCCCCAATATTTTGGCTTCTGTCTTCCTCTCTGCTGGAAATGTCTTTCCTATTTTAAATCTCCTGACTTCCTTTAACTCAACTGTCAAGATTCAGTTTAACCATCACTTCCTTCAGGAAGCCTTCCATGATTTCTCCCAACTGGGCCAAATACCCCCCATCTTTTCTCCCATGGCACTTTGTATAAAATTCTCTCATGGCTTGGAGCCATAACTATAATAGCAAATATTAAGCAAGTGTTTGCACAATGCCATGTGCTGGGCTTAACTTGCGTCATCTCATTTAGTCCTGACAAAACTCTGATGAGATGGATATTATTATCTTCATCTTATAACTATGAAAAGTGAGCACTGGGCAGACTCAGCCACTTACCCAGTCAGTGGTGCTGGGCCTTTCAGCCAGGCAGTGCTGTCTGGAGCTCATGCTTTCAACTGTCTGCTGCATTGTGTGCTCACTGTGCTGTGATAAACCCAGGCTCATGGGTCAGTCTCCTCGGAAAGGCGAGCACCCCCATTCAAAGATCACTCAAGCAATCACGTTTGTTGTGTCCCCACCATAATGCCAGGAAGATAGTTGAATTGTGTTGAAACTTAAAGGGGCTACAGGTTAAGGGCCAAAATATGTCCACTGGAGTTGGCAATGAGGTTGATTGACATCTTGGTGAGAACTTGTTTCAATGGAATGAAACTTCTGTCATGCACTTCCCTTTAGTTCCAGCAAACATTAGGCGATCCACAAATGGTGTTTACTGTGTACATTGCAATGGGTTGAGTAGTAATTGGGAGGTAAGTAAATGATCATTTTTTGTGAAGCTTGGCTAAGAAGGAAGTGAGTTTGGGTGGTAGTGAAAGAAGCTTGCTGAAATGAGGAGATCTGTGGACGAAAAGGGGTCTTATGTTTTTAGTTAGACTGGTAGTTTTTTAGAGATACTGCAAGAACAATGTGTTGAATATGCTAAGAGACAGTAGCCAAGAGAAGGAGATATTAAAAATACTGGAAAAGGGGATATTTTTGGAAGAAACAGGAGGGCAAGTTTCCAAAGCACAGGGGATGAGTGGTGGACACTCAGTCCAGGTTCTTTCCCAGTGGCCAGAGCAGCATTGCCATCTTCCCTGAGCTGTGTTTTCCAATTCCAAGAGCAAATAACACATACTGCCCCTTAGAGATAGTACCTGAAGTAATTTTCTCCTGCTTCCTCTTTTTCCTTTTTTTCTTTTTAATTTTCTAAATCCAAGAAAGACTAATGCAAACTGAAAGGATCAGTCCCATAACTTAAAGGACTACTTCATTTCAAAGAGAAAAATATATGTCAAATGAATTCCTGTGAGGATGCTTTTTCTGTTTAAACTTGGTGGGTGGAGTGGGTACCTCAGTACATACAGAGCTGAGCACAGAGCACAGACTGTGTTTGATGTTCAGTCCTCACAAGAACACACCATAGTGGAAGGAGAGGGCTAGCAGCTGTATGAGGGGTGGCGTTGCGGGAGCTGCCCAATGTCAGCAGCAACAGAGAACGGGATGGAGAGATGTGTCTCCACTCCTTCCTTCCTCTCCCCCCCAGCGCTCGGCACCGTTCCATCCCCCAGACTGGGCGTGGGGAAACTGAGGGTTAGACCCTGGGATTCCAGAACAGGATACAAGTATCTGGTCAATGCTTCCAGGAAAAGACCTGGAACTCCCTTGGGCAAGGGGTAGATGGGGAATTTTGAAAGCCACTCAGTCTTGCCTGCTCTGGGGAGGTTTTGCTGTGTAAAGGCAGTAGATATATACAGCATATTTAGGACCTTGAGAGAGGATGATGGAAAAGCATGTTGAGATCCATAAATGAAGACATACAGTTATCATCAAAAATAACCAAGCAATTTCTATTTTTCTTGCATACCATTTGTAAGACCATGTGCCAGCCTCTGGGGAATTTTTAAAAAGCCTAAGAAGCTGTCCTCACCATTACGGTCCAGTTGGGAAGATGACATAGATAAAACAACAAGTAAGCACATAAGTCTCACGGCTTTATGTAGGCAATGAACTGTACAGCTGTTCAGGGGAAAGAAAGCTATATGATGAGCACGTATAGCTGGAGAGAAGATGTCAGATTAACATCACTGACCTTGGATTATAGCACTGTTATCATCTTAGGAGCCATGCTATGAAGTGGCTCCAGGCACCAACGAGAGGAATTTGCTTCCAGGAACCTTCTCCTGATATACGTTAATGTCAACAGCAGCCTGCCGACAGGCACCCTCTGAAAAGGAGTAGGTGTGGTGGTCCCTTTTTATAATCAATTGAATTATTCCAATAATTTCAGTGGAACACTTGCTTGACTATATCCGAATAGAAAGTTCCTGTGGCATCATATAAACTAAGTTAATTTTCTGTAATAAATATGCCTCTTCGGAAACTGCACAAGTTTGTATCCAACATCTAGTTCACTTGAATTTTAAGGAAAAGACGGCTAGCTTTCCACTCCCAGAAAACAAAAGGGACATGAGACTAGCAGGTGTTGCCTTCTGAGTTCACAAGTAAGTACCTGAACACTCTATAATTTTTCTGCATCAGCTGATATCATTGTCAGCTAACCCATTGTAAATTGAAAACAGTATCAGCTTACTATTCCGTAGTAGGGGGAAAACCACACTTGGAAAATCCCCAGAAGCTGGCCCATCTCTTTAATCACATCTGGCCATTTTCTAGTCTGAGGGATTATTGCTTTGGGCTATCTTTTCCTCTCTCCCTGTCTTCAAATAAATAAATGAATGAAATCAGGGAAGAATGGATTTGGTAAAGAAATTAGATGAATATTTTGCATGCACGGGGTTCATTAAGAGTAGCTGTAGAGTTAACAGAAGGGCCTTATGTCTCACCGCGGTGTCCCGAGAGGGAGTGGCTGCTAAGCCGGGTGCAGGTTGGAGGCCAGGCTGTAAACCCCGAGTGAAGTGAAGGGTTGTTGGTTTGCTCAGCGTAGGAAGATGGCTCACCCTAGTCCATGACTGTTTACAGTGCTGTCCATGAAGGGCTGTGTAGCCCTGAATGAAGCCACAGCCCAGGTGGCCAAGAAGCCAGGGCTGCAGGGTTTATCTGGGCATTCGTTTTTCTCATGCACACAGCTGCCGCAGCTCGGACAGCCATGGTGACTGGGCCCTGAGGGGCTCAGAAAACCACTCACAGTCGGTTACTGCCTGCAGCCCAGCATTTCCCCGCCTGAAGGAACACAATAGGCCAGTTGTAGCTTGAATTCCTCAGGGGCAGGGAGAGCATTTCTCCACTCAGCAGTTTTGGAGGGCACCTTGCCTGACGAAGGCTGGAGGGAGAGCCCAGTGCATTTACTCACAACCAGGCCTCTCTCCAGATCAAGTAAACATCATAAACCCTGTCATTAATCAGCCTATAAAAACCAATTGGGAGGCTACAAAGCCAGTGAAATGTGTCAAGGAGTAGCGGGGAAGGGACACATTGAAACCAGTATGGGGACTTAGCCAAAAGAGATAAAACCTTTCAAGGCAAAACACGTAATCAATGCCAGCAACGGTGCTCTTACAAAATGTATTACTCTATTTTTGTGATACCTTTCTCCCTGCTGCTTCTAGAGAAACGGAATATTTCTAAATTCCTTTTGCCACATTCTCTGTAGAAAAAAAGGAAACATTATCTTCCAATGTCCACAAGGCTCAGAATAGGTTAATTTGTGGAAGGTCATTTCAAATCATGGCCTTTCTAATAAAATATCACCTCCACCCACACCTTGCCCCCTATGGAATGTGGTAAGGTGCAAAACACGAACCCACTCTTTGAAGACTTGAGTTAATCATGTATTTAGTAAGTACGTGAAATATAGATTATAATAATCAAAGTCCCAGAAATATGAGCTTAATACCTAGACACATACTTCACCAGCAGATCCAGGCAAGTCATCGGATTTTTTTTCCCCTGGGAGACTTGAGTAGACTATGGTTGCTTGTTTAAAGTCTCCAATTCACATTTGCAGCTTGAGTCTTTCCCCTGAAATCCAGACTTGATAATCCAGTTGCCTACTGGATAGCTCATTTTGATGTCTTATAGCCTTATCATCTCTCAGGTCTTTACTGAAAAGCCACTTTCTCCTTTCTCATAAAATTAAAATTGAACCCTCCCACCCCAAATGATCCTGCTGATCACTTGTCTCTGCTTTATTTTTCCCTTATATACTATAATTTACTTATTTTATTAAATAATTTATTCCCTTAATAAATAAGTTTATTCCCTTGGCTCTAACTCAAACAGATCTGTTCTGTTAGCTGGTGAATGCCTAAGTGATGCCTGCCACATACTTGATCTTCAATAATGAATGATGAGTGAATGAGTGAAAGTTAAAATGTTGAAAGCATAAAATATTTTTTTTAGCTAGAAGATATCAAATCATTTTATTTCTACTTCTTAGGATTCTACTTCACACTTGTTCTACTTGACAGAATAACTTCAAGGGTCAAGCAGTGCCCCCCGAAGCTGTGGGGGAAATTTGACGAGGGTTTTGTTTGGCCAACGTTGTTTGTTTGCTTGCAGTTTGTGTTTGTTTGTTGTTTTATAATTTAAATTTAAATGCCCTTAGTAAACTGGGACTATGCCACAGTCCCCACCCCTCCCTATGTCTGCATGCTGGTCACGGGGCTTCATGAACGTTCTGTCCTGCCAGCACCTGAAGGTGCTGGGTTTGCCGTTTACAACCAACTAGAAACCAGTTCAGTAGGGTGTAATACATCATAATAATACCACATGATAATTTGCAGCGTGGCTTTGGACAAATTATTAACATCTTTGGGATTCTTCTCACTCTGAAACTGTATAAAAAACATCTATCAGTTGTCTAACAGCTTTTGCTCAAGGTCATATGAACTATTTTGGGAGTTTGTAGCTAGATATCAAATAAAATAACAATTTTGTGTGATTTTTAATCCCTATGATTTCAAATATCCAATAGATCATTTAAGTTTATCGATCATTTGTATACTTTGAAGTGGGATATGTCTCTAAGTACTTGTCCTTTGATAAAACTGGTGTATAACCAACCTAATGAAGGTTATTTTCAGCTGCATGGCCATTCTCCATTGTAAAGGAATAATTATAAGATGATACTGCATAAGATTTACTTGAAATAGAATGGTCCATAAATATAAGATTTACATTTCAAAATACCAAGACTCTTAATCATTCAGGCCATACAAATTCATTTGAAGGT
>VMDR010011716.1:0-27936 GCA_007922815.1 Macrotus californicus | reverse complement strand
TCTTCTACCTACCATTTATGCTACTTATTCTCTGTACCTTTTCCCCCTCTCTCCCCCCCACTCCCCCGCTAATAACCCTCCATGTGATCTCCATTTCTGTGATTCTGTTCCTTTTCTAGTTGTTTGCTTAGTTTGTTTTTGTTTTTGGTTCAGTTGTTAATAACTGTGTTTGTTGTCATTTTACTGTTCATATTTTTTATCTTCTTTTTCTTAGTAAGTTCCTTTAACATTTCATATAATAAGGGCTTGGTGATGATCAACTCCTTTAACTTGACTTTATCTGGGAAGCACTTTATCTGCCCTTCCATTCTAAATTATATGGATATCCACTTTGCTGGATAGAGTAATCTTGGATGTAGGTCCTTGCCTTTCATGACTTTGAATACTTCTTTCCAGCCCCTTCTTGCCTGCAAGGTTTCTTTTGATAAATCAGCTGACAGTTTTAGAGGCATTCCTTTGTAGGTAACTGTCTCCTTTTCTCTTGCTGCTTTTAAGATTCTCTCCTTATCTTTAATCTTGTCTAATGTAACTATGATGTGCCTTGGTGTGTTCCTCCTTGGGTCCAACTTCTTTGGGACTCTCTGAGTTTCCTGGACTTCCTGGAATTCTATTTCCTTTGCTAGATTGGAGAAGTTCTCCTTCATTAATTGTTCAAATAAATTTTCATTTTCTTGCTCTTCCTCTTCTCCTTCTGGTACTCCTATGTTTCAGATGTTGGAACATTTAAAGATGTCCTGGAGGTTCCTAAGCCTCTCCTCATTTTTTTGAATTCTTGTTTCCTCATTCTGTTCTAGTTGAATGTTTCTTCCTTCCGCTCCAAACCATTGATTTGAGTCCAGGTTTCCTTGCCATCACTATTGGTTCCCTGTACATTTTCCTTTATTTCACTTTTCATAACCTTCATTTTTTCCTCTAATTTGCGACCATATTCAACCAGTTCTGTGAGCATCCTGATTACCAGTGTTTTGAACTGTGCATCTGATAGGTTGGCCATCTCTTCGTTGCTCAGTTGTATTTTTTTTTTTTTGGCTCTTTGATCTGTTCTTTCATTTGGGCCTTTTTTTTTTTTTTTGTCACGGTGGGCCTGTTACGTATAAGGGGCGGAGCCTTAGGTGTTCACCAGGGCGGGGCAACCCACGTCACTGCGTTGTGACGCTGTATGTGGGGGAGGGTCCAATAGGGAACAATGCTGCTTGCTTGGCTCTCTGCCGGTTTTCAGTCACTTCCCCCACTACCCACAACCAAATTGGGCCCTTCTGATGCTGATTCCTGGGTGGATGGGCTTGTGTACCCATCTAGGACCCTGTGGGTCTCTCCAACAAGTTCTCCTGTGAGTCTGGGAGTGTCTCCCGCTGCTGCCTCAACCCCTGCAGGTGTTTTCAGTCAAAGGCTTTGAGGCTTTATTTCCCCGCGCCGGGACCCTGGGTTGTAGGTCTGTCTCGTCCCCAGTTGTTCCTCCCAGTTTATCTGCATGTGAAAGTGAGACCCCCCCCCCAGTTCGCAAGCCACTGCCTCACCCGGTCTGCCAGCCACCACCTCACTGGGTCCGCCAGCTGCTGCCTTGCCACGAGTCCTCTCCGCTCAGCTGCCTACCTCCACCCCTCCGGTCTGGGTGAGTGTTTCTTCTTTAACTCCTTGGTTGTCAGACTTCCATATGGTTCGATTTTTTTGTCAGTTCTGGTTGTTTTTAGTTTTTAAATTTGTTGTCCTTCTTTTGGTTGTGTGAGGAGGCACAGTGTGTCTACCTATGCCTCCATCTTGACCAGAAGTCCTCCCCTATATACTTCTTAATCCCCTCCTCTCTTCACTCATTCTGCCACATCCTCCTCCTGTCTGGCAACATTGAAACATTCTCTGTATCTATGATTCTGTGTCTGTTCTTCTTGTTTGCTTAGTTTGTTATTCAGATTCAATTGTTGATAGATAGGTATTTTTGCCATTTTATTGTTCATAGTTTTGACCTTTTTCTTAAACAAGTTCCTTTAACATGTCATATAATAATATTTTGGTGATGATGAACTCCTTTATGTTTCTCTTGTCTGGGAAGCTCTTCAATTCTAAATGACAGGTTTGCTGAGTAGAGCAATCTTGGCTATAGGTCCCTGCTTTTCATGACTTTGAATATTTCTTGCCAATTCCTTCTAGCCTGCAAAGCTTCTTTTGAGAAATCAGCTGACAGTCTTATGGGAATTCCCCTATAGGTAACCAACTGCTTTTCTCTTGTTGCTGTTTCTCTTTGTGTTTAATCTTTGGCATTTTCGTTATGATGTGTCTTGGAGTGGGCCTCTGCATCCATCCTGTTTTGGACTCTGTTCTTCCATCACTTGCATTCCTATTTCCTTCACCAAATTAGGGAAGTTTTCTTTCATTATTTTTTCAAATAGATGTCCAATTTCTTGCTCTTTCTCCTCTCCTTCTGGTACCCCTATGATGCAAATGTTGGAATACTTGAAGTGGTCCCAGAGGCTGCTTACACTATACTCGGGGTTTTTTTTATTTTTACTTCTTGTTCTGATTGGTTGTTTTTTGCTTCTTTATGTTCTAAATCATTGACTTGATTCTCGGCTTCATCCACTCTACTGTTGTTTCTCTTTAAATTGTTCTTTATTTTAACTAGTGTATCTTTTGTTTCTGATTGGATCTTTTTTATTCTGCTGAGGTCCTCACTAAGTTCCTTGAGCATCCTTATACACAGTGTTTTGAACTCTGCATCTGATAGATTGCTTATATCCTTTTCATTTAGCTTTTTCTGGAGTTTTGACCTGTCCTTTCATTAGGGCCATGTTTCTTTGTCTCCTCATTTTGGCCACCTCCCTATGTTTGTTTCTATGTATTAAGTACAGCTGCTTTGACTCTGTGTCTTCATAGTGTTGCCTAATGTAGTAGGTGTCCTGTAGGGTCCAGCAGCACAGCCTTCCCTATCACCCAAGCTGGGTACTGAGGAAGTGCCCTTCGTGTGGGCTGAGTACCTCCTTCTCTTGTAGTTGAATCTTGATTGCTGTTGGCAGATCAATGGGAGGGATTCACCAGGCCAGTCAATTGCAAGGACTGGCTGTGATCACTGACCACCAACATCTGCCCTCTGTGGAGGATTAGCTGTGCAGGGGCAGGGTGGTGGAACTCTGATGTGGTCTGTAGCTGTCCACTGGGTGTGCAGGCTCTGGGGTTTCCCGGGTGGTGCAGCCCAAGGTCAGCTCCTACCTGTGTTTTGCCCAGGGCCACCCTGCCAGAGCTGTAAACAATGTGAGACAGCTGCTACTTGTGCTAGGCTCGGAGATTCTCAGGTGAAGCCAAGCTGTAAATCTAGGCTGACTGCTACTAGTGCCAGGCCTGGGCTACTTAGCAAGAGGTACTGGAGCTGGGGGCTTACTGAGAGGGGTTGTTTGAGAGGATTTAGGAAGTTGTGAAGCATGAGCCAAGACCAGCCATTCATATGGAAAAGCAATTTGTGTGGGCCCATAAGTTGGATGGGGTAGAGTCTCTGGGGATCTCCAAGGCGGGGCAAACAATGTTAGCTGGGTTGACGGATTATCAGATATAGCACCAGCCTGCTGGCTCTGTGGCTCTGGGTGGGGAGGGTTCAGAAAAGGGACAATGGCCTCTGGTTGTTTTGATGCCAGTTTCTCCCTGCATGCCGCTGGTGCCTTTCAACCTGCTACCCTGGTGCTGGAGCTCATAGGAAGTGAGTCTGAGTAAGTCTGTATGTGGGTCTTTAAAAGGAACTATTTGGGACTCCAGAAGTTATGGGGACTTATCTTCCTGGCACTGGAGCCCTGGGCTGGAGGGCCTGGTGTGGGGCTGGGACTCCTTGCTCCCAAGATATCCCTGCCAAACTTTTATCCAACACACATGGGTGTGGGACCAGCCAATTTTGTGTCTCTGCCCCTCCTACCAGTCTGGATGGATGTAGTTCCTTTAATTCTGTAGTTGTCAGACTTTCATTCAACTCAATTTCTGATGATTCTGAGTGATGGCTGTTCTATATTTTAGTTGTAATTTTAATACGGTTGTGCAAGGAGGCGAGCCATTTCTGCCTATGCTGCCATCTTGACCAGAAGCTCTCAATAATTACTTTAAATGTAAATGGATTAAATGCTCCAGTCAAAAGAGGAATAGATAAGATGTGGTACATACATACATACAATGGAATATTACTTAGTCATAAAAAAGAATAAAATATTACCATTTGTGACAACATGGATGTGCCTAAGAATATTAAGCTAGATGAAATAAGTCAAACAGAGAAAGACAAACACCACATGACTTCACTTATATGTGAAATCTAAAAACCAAAATAAACAAATAAAACAGAAACAAATTCATAGATACAGAGAACAGACCAATTGTTGCCAGAATGGAATGGGGTTCAGGGGCTGGGTGAAAAAGATGAAGGGATTAACAAGTACAAATTGGCAGTTAAAAACAGTCACAAGGGTATCATGTACAGCTTAGGAAATATAGTCAATAATATTGTGATAACCATGTATGGTATCAGGTGGGTACAAGACTTATCAGGGGGCTATCATTTCATAAGTTTTATAAAGGTCTCGCCACTGTATTGTACATCTGAATCCAATATAATATTTAATGTCAACTGTAATTGAAAAATAAAGAAAATAATTTTTAAAGGTTGATGGGATTTTTTAAAATCCTCAGCTGAGGATATGTTTATTGATCCAGGGAGAGAGGAAGGAAGGGAGAAAGAGAAACATCGATGTGAGAGAGAAACATCAATCGGCTGCCACCCACCACCCTCTCCCTGTATGTGCCCTGACCAGGGGATTCAATCTGCTACCTTTTGATACACGGGACAACGCTCCAACCAACTGAGCCCCCTGGCTGGGCCAAAAAAGTGCTTTTCGAGAGTTAAGTTGCTCTGGCCAGTGTGGCTTAGTTCGTTCAAGCATCATTCCATAGCCAAAAGGTTGAAGGTTCAATTCCTGGTCAGGGCACACACCTAGGTTGCAGGTTTGATCCCCAGTCTGGGTGCAAATAATATCTGGTCAGGCATCTACTGGAGGCAATCAATCGATGCTTTTCTCTTGCATTGATATTTCCCTCTGGCAACAAATCAATGCTTCTCTCTCTCCCTTCCTTTCTCTCTAAAAAAGCACTGGAGAATGTCCTCAGGTAAGGATAAACAAAATTTAACTTACCCCCTGCCTGGTGTGGCTCAGTGGATTGAGTGCCAGCCTGCAAACCAAAGGGTCACTAGTTCAATACCCAGTCAGGGCACATGCCTGGGTTTTGGGCCAGGTCCCCAGTAGGGGGCGCACAAGAGGCAACTACATTTTGATGTTTCTCTCCCTCTCTTTCTCCTTCCCTTCCCCTCTCTCTAAAAATAAATAAAATCTTTTTTAAAAAATTGAACTTAACCAAGACGTGAAATACTTGTGCAATGAAAACTACAAAATGTTGCTGAAATTTAAAACAGATGAATAAATAGAAAAACACTCTATGTTCACGTACTGAAAGACTTAATATTGTTAAGATATCAATGACACGCAAAGCAATCTACTGACTCAATGTGATCCCTTTCAAAATTCCAATAATGTTTTTTGCAGAAATAGAAAAAGACCATCCCAGGTTCCTAAGGAATCTTAAGAGGCCATGAATAGGACAGTCTTTTCAACAAATGGTTCTGGGAAAACTGGATATACACATGCAAAAGAGTGAGGGTGGACCCCTATCTAACACCACATACAAAAATGAACACAAAATGGATCAAAGACCTAAAAGTATAAAGCTTAGAAGAAAACATAAGGCAAAAGCTTCACAACATTGGATTTGGCAATGATTTCCTGGATATGCCACCAAAAGCACCAGCAACAACAACAAAAAAACAGATAAAATGAACTTCATGAAAATTAAATCTGAAAATACCCAGAATATATAGAAATCTAAAACTCAACAATGAAAATAGAAAATGATTCAAAACGGGCAAAGGACTTGCATACACCTGTCTGCAAAGAACATAAGTGCGTGACAAGACACTTGACGTCAGTCATCATAGGGAAATGCAAATCAAAACTATAATGAGCCCTGGCCAGGTAGCTCAGTTGGTTGGAGCATTGTCCTGATATGCCAAGGTTGTGGGTTCTATCTCTGGTCAGGGCATGTGCAGGAAACAGCCAATGAATGCATAGATACAGGGAGTAACAAATTGATGTTTCTCTTTTGCTCTCTCTGAAATCAATAAATAAAAATTTTTTTTTAACTATAATGAGATACCACCTCCCAACCAGCAGAAGGGTTACCATTTAAAAAATCCAGAAAATAACAAATGTGGCAAGGATGTGAAGAAACTGGTACCCTTGTGTACTGTTGGTGGGAATGTGAAATGGTATAGCTGCTGTATAAAACTATATGGAAGTTCTTCAAAAAATTAAAAATAGAATTACCATATGATCTAGCAGTTTCACTTTGAGGTATGTATCCAAAAGAAGTAAAAGCAGGATATCAAAGAGATATTTGTACACCCATGTTCATAGATGCATTTACACAATAGCTAAAATGTGGAAGCAATCCAAATGTCCATCAATGGGTAAATGGATAAGCAAAATGTGACATACAATGGAATATTATTTGGCCTTAATAAGGAAGGAAATTCTGCAATATGCTACAACATGGATGAAGCTGGAGGACATTGTGATACTAAGTGAAATAAGCCAGTCACAGAAAGACAAAAACTGTATGATTCCACTTATACGAGGTACCTAGAACAGTCAAAAGCACAGAGACAGGAAGTAGAAGAGAGGTTGCTGGGGCATTAGGGGTGGGGGAATGGGGAGTTGCTTATTGGTACAGAGTTCCAGTTCTCCAGTTCACAAGATGAAAAGAGCTACGGAGATGGATGCTAGTGCACAACTTGATGAAGGCATTTAAGAACAGTGAACTGTAAATTTAAAAATATTTAACATGTCCCTGGCAGGGTAGCTCAGTTGGTTAGAGCATCATCCTGATATGCCAGGTTGTGGGTTCAATCCCTGGTCAGGGCTCATACAAGAAGCAACCAATGAGTGCATGAATAAGTGGAACAACAAATCAATACTTCTCTCTCTCTCTTTCTCTCAAATCAATAAATTAAAAAATTAAATTAAAAAAATGGTTAAGATGAACCTGAATAGACATCTCTCCCAAGAAGACACACAAATGGCCAACAGATATATAGAAATATGTGCAACTTCACTAGCTATTAGGGAAATGCAAATCAAAACTACAATGAGACACCACCTCAAATTGTTAGAATGGCTGTTACCAACAGCACAGGTCATAAGAAGTGCTGGAGAGGCTGCAGAGAGAAAGGAACCCTCACTCACTGCTGGTGGGAATACAGACTGGTGCAGCCACTGTGGAGAACAGTATGGTGGGTCCTCAAAACATTAAGCATAGAGTTACAATATGATCCAGCTATCCCTCTTCTGGGTATCTACCTGAAAAACTCAAAAACATTTATTTGCAAAGATATGTGCACCTCTATGTTCACTGCAGCATTATTCACCATGGCCAAGACATGGCGACAACCACAGTGTCCCTCTATAGAGGACTAGATAAAGAAAATGTGGTGCGTATATACATGGATGCTACTCAGGCATAAAAAAGATGAAATACTGCCATTTGCGACAACACATTATGCTAAGAGAAATGTCAGTCAGAAAAAGTGAAGAACCATATGATTTCACTCATATGTGGGATATAAACTGAAACTCATGGACACAGACAGACAGCGTGGTGGTTCCCAGAGGGAAAGGGTCAAGGGGTGTTCAAGGGTAAAGGGACCAATGATAGGGTGACTCAGTAAGACAATCTGACTTTGGATGGTAGGAACACAATGCAATATACAGATCAAGTATCACAGAAATGTTCACCTAAAACCTATACAACTGTATGAACCAATGTTACCCCAATAAAGTTAATTACAAATGGTGAAGATGGTAAATTTGATCATCTGTTATGTGTATTTTATCACAATTTTTTTAACTGGGGAAAAAACATAACACAAATTCACACCAAATCAGATGGCAAAAATGTTGACGATATGTCTCTTTAAAGGTAGGTATGTTTCTTACACTGCTGATGGGAATGTAAATTGATACAATCTTTATGGATGGCAATTTGACAAAAATGTAGTGAAGCTGAATTTGCAACTTGGCAACTCCACTTCTATGTAGAGACCCTGAAGAAACAGTTGCACATGAACCAGGAGGGTCGCACGAAGTCACTCACCGCAGCACCGTCCACTAGAGCCACACAGGGCAAGCTCCGCATCGCAGTCAATTAGAAATAGATCCATATCCCAGTTAACAGCCAAGATCAATTAGGTCTTCAAATGTAGAGGGAAATATATCAAATACATAATTTTAAGCAAAAAAATGCAAATTGCACAATGACTGTACATTATGGCACTGTTTGTGTAAATGTTTAAACCACGCATTATTTGGGATGCCTGCATATGCAGGAAAAATGTAAAAATGTAGAAGCAGCTATCTTCGGGGAAGGGAAGAAATGAGATCAGGAGGGAGTACAAAGAGGAGCATGTCTGTGTGAAACATTTATGTTAAATCTGAGCGGTGAGTACATGGGTGTTTATTAGTATTTCTATATATTTGTTAGATGTTTGATACATTTCACAAAAACAAGAGGACGCAGAATACGAGTTTTCCAGGAACTTCTAGATTTAATCTGGGGTGATTTCCAAGTCACGTTGAGTGAGTAGCAGCATTTTAAGCTGTGCCCAATGAGTTTAACAGATTCCTAAAGTCATTTATCCCCCGCCCCCAAAAGTTTGTTGATCCATCAAGAATAATGTTTGAAAGATGTTATCTATAAATTTTTTTAAGTACTTACCCAGTAAACAGAGATAGTTGGTCTCAGTCAGTCTGGATAGTTTCGTGACCTGATTCAAGATGTTGTAAAGCTCTGCTGGTTCACATAAAACCAAGGTAGTCATCCTATTGGGAAGAAGCAATAATGTAAAGCTTCTATTTTATTTTAAATGACTGGTCAAAAAGTAAGATATTGAATTAAACGCTTTCTTAACACATCTTCGAGCAAAGATGAAAGTGAACATGATCAGGAAAGCTTCAAAATTTTGTAGTGAAACATGTGTAGACAATAAAATATTGAATACAACATATGAAGCATGTAAATAACAAGTAGGCTGTAAAGGAATCACCAATTCACTTGTTCTTTTAGCATATAGTCACTGAGCACCTACTACATGCCAGGCACTGAAAATAATTGTGGAAAACTGAACCTACCTTCATGAAGGTTACATTCCAGTGTGGAATGCAGACATTGGACAAAAAATACCAGTAGGAAAAGTGCTATGAAAAGGTCAGTGTCCCATGTAGGAGGAAGAGCTCATGAGAGGGCCTAACCTAGCTGGGGGGGATCAGAGAAGGGCTGTCTGAGATGTGACTGCTAAGCTCAGGCAGGAGGCTAAGCAACACTTAGCCAGGCGGAAGAGGGAGAGTGGGTGAAAAGGAAGACAAGAACATTCATACCTTGTTGGGAAGCGTCCTGCCTGGTTTCAGAAGCTACAACCTCACTGACAGGCGAAAAGGCCCCACAGCTAGGGGATCTTGGGACCACAAGCCACTAAGGAGACAAAGCTTTTCCTTTTGGCCAGGGCAGTCTCTGCCCCCTTTACTTCACCCTGCTTGGCCCCTGGAGGATGGCTGGATAGTCAATGACAGGAGAGATTCCTCAAGAAAGGAACAAGACAGACACAGTTGTGAAGGGGCCATCAGGGAAGGACATAGGGGATTGTGGAGAAGAGACAAAAAACCCTCACCCCTCGGTTCTGTCATAGCCTGAATCCTCATTCTATCGGTAAAAAGTTTCCTAATCTCTTGGCTGCCTTGCTTCCCCCACCTGATTCAGGCCTGAAACAATGCCAAAGCGGGGTGCAGTCCTGTGCGGGAACTGGTGGTTCCTGGCAGGGGGCCATCAGGCCTAAGAAAGAATGCATAAAGTCCTGTGAAACCTGCTCTGCTAAGAATGTCCTCAATTTAAACGTTAAGGGTCCAAGCACAAAACAAGTTTGTTTCCCAAGGTTTTACAGCCGACTGGTGTCACCCTGTCTACCAGACCTTGACTCAAAAGGACCCCCGTGATCCCAGAAATGTTATCTGTAAACCACACCTCCTTTCTTTGATGTGCACCCCCATGCAAACTAAACTCAATCAAAACCCATTGAGCCCTGGCTGGTGTAGCTCAGTGGATTGAGCTCGGGCCTGTGAACCAAAGGGTCTCCGGTTCAATTCCCAATCAGGGCACATGCCTGGGTTGCAGGCCAGGTCCCCAGTAGGTGGTGCGTGAGAGGCAACCACACATTGATGCTTCTCTCCCTCTCTGTTTCTCTCCCTTCCCTTCTCTCTAAAAATAAATAAATAAAATCTTAAAAAAAAAAAAAAAAAACCCATTGAGAGAGAAGCTAGACACATTTCTCCTCTGAGAGACTGGTCAGCCTTTCCTTTCCAAGTAGATCATGTCTTGGTAGACTTATTCTCATCCATGGCAGCCAGGGGGGCTCTGCGGGTGGAGTCCCCCCACAATACCTGAGAGAGTTCAAGGAGCCTGGTATGGCAAGAGCTGAGAGAGACTGATAAGGGAGGACCCTAAGGAGGTTTATGATCAGGATCGTGAAGGTCACTGTTGGATGGAGAATTGCTGATGTGGGTTAACAGAACTGCCCAGCCAACTTGGGCTCTGGCTCCTAACTGCAGGGCTGAGCATGACTGTCTCTGGTACTTCAAGGACTCTGAAGAAGGGCTGGGCCTGTGCAGCAGCTCCCTGCAGGGAAGTCTCCTTTCAGCAGGGGTGGGGGCTGCACAGGGCTGCACAGAGTTGCCCAGGCCCAGCAGGGGACAGGTGGAGAATTTGAGTCCAGAGCTAGGTAATCTTGATCAAAAACAGTTAGGGTCCACTTCCGAGTTACCAGTATGATGCTCCAGGAAAAGGCCAAATCCTGGGCATGGTCCCCTGGATCATGTCTCACCTCAAGGACTTTGGCTCTCAGCTTCCCCTCCATCAATTTCAGCCTCTACATGGACCATTCCTATCAACACACAAATATCCTCTGTACCTGTCTTTGTTCTCCTTTACAGGAAGACTTCTCAAAAGGATGGTGTTGGCTCACTGTCTCCACTTCCTCACCTCCAAACTGTCTAGTCCTAATTCCAGCTGTGCCACTTACTATGGGCTGCCTTATAGGAAGTAATTAGCCTCTCTGTGCCTCAGTTTGCACCTCTGTAAAATGGGGGTAATGTTAGTATTACCACTTCTATAAAATGAGCATAATAGCACCTACCTGTTGTGTGTGGGTTAATAAAATTGATGGGGGAAGTCAAGAAACAGAAGAAAAATTTTAGTTTTAAGTTATGGTTACTAAGCTTAGTAATTAATGTATGTAAAAAGCTACTGTTTCAGGAACTGAAGGTTTGACCCACCCTGACTCCTGGCCACAAACAATTCAACCTTTGTGTCCAGGAGGACTGCCAGCGATCAAGATAGCGCCTGAGCCTTTGTGCTCCGGGGAGAGACAGACAGAGGTCAAGAATCACTGGTCCACACAGCCAACAGATGAAAGAATGCTAGGAAAATTGCCTGACTGCCACTTGTATCTGATTAACCTTTTCCCTGAATTCCAAACACTACCAACTTTTTTCCTGAATTCCAAACCCCTTACCTACACTTTTCTTCTCCTTCTACAAAGGGTTGGTTTGCAATGAAATGTAAGACAGTCTTTTAGAGGACGTAACCCGCCATCTTCTCAGATCACCAGCCACCTGAATAAAGCGCCCATAAAGATTCAGTCCCTGTCTCCACGTGCTGGTTCTGGGGGTGATAAGCAGAGCAAACACTGACTTTTCTGGTTTCAAAATTATATGCAAGGCATTCTGAGCAGGGAGGAAATAAATGTTCAGTAAGCATTGGCCCTTGGTACAAGCTTTTTCCCTACAGCTTCTAGCCATATTAAACCACAAAAACTGCTCTTATCAAGGTCATCAACAGTGTCTGTCTTGCCTAATCCATCAGTCACTTCTCTCTGTGCTCAAACAATGGAGTTTCTTAATAAGAATGCCCTTGGGCATAGCTATTTTTCTTGTCTATGTTCTCACTCTAGGACAGGGCTTCTCACCTCAGCAGCACTGACATTTGGGGCCAGACAACCCTCTGTTGTGAGGGCTGACCTGTGCATCCCTGGCCTCCACCCAGTAGTGGTTGCCAGCAGCAAACCTCCCCCAGTTCAGCTGTAACAACCAAAGAAGTTTCCAGATGTTGCCAAATGCCCTGTGGAAGAAGAGACATCAAACACCCATTCATAGGATATTGCCACCATCACCTTCTTCAACTGCCACTTTCTTTTCTTTTGAATTTGAACTCTGGAGTTAGTTACTGTGTTTGGGGAGTTAGTGGGGGTTTTTTGTTTGCTTCTTTTTCTTTTTTTAAAATCTTTTTTGCTATGTGTTAAGATGCTCTGATCTGACATTTGCCATGAACACAGAGTGCTAGATACTCCCACTAACTTCTGTCAAATGGGATGGGAAAACATAGGTGCTTGGTAAAGTCCTTTATAATAATGGTTTGACGTTTTTATGACAAGAGAATCTTTTTTTCCAATGTATTCTTTTTCCCTTTTTGTCCAGTTTCCTTATCACTTGCTATAGGTGACTTACTTTGCATTTATGCAGACTATGTTGCAAGTCTGTTTCATCTGGTAAACTGAAAATTATACCTTAATAAAAAAAATCTAATGGAGAACCACCACTCTAAAATCTAGCATCTAGGTGATTCATCTCACCCCTCGTACACTACTGAGTCCCAAACTGTACCCCGCGTGACCTCTTCGCTAAGCTCCAGACTCCACTTGGATGTCTAATTGGCATCGCAAATATAACATAACCAGTAGAGGACTTTTAATTCACACATGCGCACACCTCCATACATGTTTATCTTTTAGTCTTCTCAGTCTCAATAAACAGCACCATTATTCACCTGGTTACACAAGCCCCTAATTCATTTCACTCTGCCCCTCACATCCAATCTATTAGCTCTATGACCTAAATATATTCCAAGTCCATCTACTTCTTTCCATCTCAAGGGCAAACATTCTGGACCAAGATATTATCATCTCTCTCTGACGGTACAATTCTTGCCAACTGGACTTCTTGCTTTTTCCCTACAGTCTAATCTTCATCTGTCAGTAAGGGTGATATTTTCAAAATGTAAGTTTCTTTGTCTTCACCTCACTTGTCATTACCCGACATTATCACTCATTTGTTTGCTGACTCTATCATCAGTCTCCTCCCACTGGAATGTATGGCTCATTAGGACAGGGATCTTGTCCTTGTTCACTGCTGTAGCATCACCCCAGTACCCAAGATTTCTGGTATGGAGTAGTGCCAAGAAGCATGGGTTGAGTGAATAAATTAGTCACCATTCCTGCCTTCACCAATGGGGCCAGCCATCTTGAATTGATGCCTTACATATAGATGCCACGTGCAGCTTCCTCCTTACCACCTCCCATTCCCACCCCAGTCGGGTTCTCTGCCTCTAAAAGCCCTGTCCCAAGGCCATTTGGGAGGTGGTGAGTGTAGGGGAGAGAGGACAGACTTTAGGTCTAGGTCACAGTTTCATTCCGCCAACATAAGAGCCAGCTCCTGACCCATCTGGCCTATCACTCACACCCGTCCTCAAGCTCCCACCTACTTTTCCCCACTACGGCCTCCATCTCTTCATTCACCAAGGGACTCTCTCTGGGAACCCAGGTAAAAACCCAGCCCCAGGGATCGACTTCTTCAGACTTCTCTCCTTCCAAAGGCAGCACTTTCCCTGGTCAGGCAAGAACTGCCCCTCATGTGCCGGTAAAGTGCAGGAGGGATGAAAGCAGTCCCTGAACCTCACAGCACGGTTCCGAGAGGTGACACAGGCCCATGAGCGCAGATCAGGGCACTGCTGGCCTGGGTGGGTAGATGACTGAGCGTTAGACCCTTCAGTACTACTCTGAACTCTGCAGGGTTTAAGGTGTTCTGGCTCCACCCTTTGAGCCCTAAGAATATGTTGGTACTGCACTTTTACATAAAACCATTAAAGTACTTTTTGAGTTTTTGCCAAAGTATTTTCCTTAATGAACTCCTTTGAGCCAATTTAATTCTTTGGTTTGTGGGCCGGCACTCAATCCACACCACAGCCACACCAGCCAGGGCTCCAACGTAATTCTTTCATTGCTTTTCTGTATTTCAGAGTTAACTAATTCCAATTTTTCCACTTTGCATTTTGTTTAACCAAGATTATGTTTCCCAGCATCAGGTCTTTTTTCCACGTGAATTTTACAATAAAGATGTGATTCCTCCATCAGATTTTACCGCATATGGTTTCTGCCACTGTGAGTTTCCTTTGTACGATTATTTCCATCAAGTCTTGTTCTCCTGGTGACCTGTTCAATACAGTGGAGTCGAAGTGGCAAGTTTAAGATATTCCCCTTTGGACTCTCAGCACAGCACAGCTCTTCTTAAGACTTTCAGGGTGTTTCATGTTCCTGCAGAATTAATGAACATGGAGGTGGGAAGGGAGGTCTGAGGGAGCACCTTCTGGGGGTCTGGTCTGAGGGGATGAGATACTGAACTTCCTAATAATTGGCCCATCTGGGAAAGCCACACAGCTTTTTAGGTGGCAAGCAAAGCCACCTACTCTCTCTTTCGGGGGAACAGTGTGCCAGCACAGGCCTTGTCCCTACACACTAGCACTCTCCAGTAGGAAGGTTCTTCACCCTCCCTGTGATGGCCTGAACTATAAACCAGGGGTTTTGTATATGGCCCTCTCTCCCATTCAGCCCAGAGCTGTCCTGCAGCTGGGCTGGCGAGCTCACCTCCAATGAGAGCACTTGTCTATATTTGAGGAAAGCAGCCAACTGGGAATGGGCTGCATAGCCTGAGACTACAGGGGAAACTGGGTGCACTCAGCCTTTCTCCTGCCTCCCTGTGCCTGACCAATGCCTGGGGCCTTCCATTCTGACTGACGACATCGCTGTCAGAGGCTGGGGCTGACCCCAGGCTTCTCACAGGAGTTCCAGGACACTGAGAACTTGGTCTAATGCTCATCCCCATCAGTCTTGATGGGCATTTGCTTCTGGTGGAAAAGAAGCATCACTTAATTCTCCTTGAGAAGCCAGACCATGAACTTCACTTTGGGCTCCTGACTCAGGCTGAGCAGGGACCAGAGGGCTACACAGATCGGAGTCAGGGTTCACAGCCAACCCCACTGCCCACTGGTTCTCAATGGAAAACCCAAGCTGTGCCAGTGTGACCAAGGCTAAATACAGTGACAGGTGTCAACACCCTCACATACAAACTGAGGCAGTAACGCACACTGGAAAGGCTGTAGGAAGTTACACTGAGACAACTGGCACAGACCGCCCAGCACTCGGCCTGGCATCCAGCAGGAGCTGAAGAAACAAAAGTTCCTTCATTCCGACTCCCTCTCTTCTCAACTCACCGAGGGGCCTGTGATGGCTACAAGTCCAAGAGACAGAAAGCACCATTCAGAGAATCTCAAGCCAAAGACCACAGCAGGATCTAGCTAAGTTCAGAAGTAACGAAGGGCAAGGCGTGTTGCCTGAGAGTCTGTCCTTGATTCCAGCCTGACACTTTCTTGTGGCCTGAACCTTGAAAGCTAGAGGTCACGATCCCAAGTCACAGTACCCTAAAGCTTCAGAGGCTGCATTAGTGGTCCTGAAAACTCTCAGTTCAGAGGGGCACCGGGTCCTATTGTTAGTGATTGCCAGTATCTCTGTATTTTAGAAGCAACAGGTATGGTGGGCCTGAGGCCTAGACTCAGCTGCTCATACCCCTGTCCCTTGTCTTCTATCTTGCCTTCGCTTCCATGTCCCCAGACCTAGGCACCCTATACCCAAGAGGTACCTACTCGTCCTGTGAGGCTGACAGGCCTACCCATGCAGTGAGTCGGCTATAGGTCTCGCAAAGGCTGTGGCCACCACGTCTGGTCTCACCTCCTCCACCTCCAGCACCTACTTTTCCTTTGATCCTTAACTGGCCTCAGGCCCCAGCTTCTGCTCCTCTCACATGGGTCATCGGCCCTGACGAGGCTCTGAACTCAGCTTTGCTCTCACTCCCCTGACCTCTGGCTGGTCTAGAAGACTGAAGGTTCTGCTCCCACTTAGATCTGCCACCATCGGTGACTCTCAGTTCGAGAGCTCTCTGCCAGCAGCTTCCTGCTGCCTCTGCGGCTGCCAGACCACCACCTCGTAGCTGTTCTGCTGGCATGCATCTTGGAGAGCCCAATCCTTCTGACTTTAAGCAAGTATGGGCCACAAATACAAGCTAAAGCTATTTACCTAAATATGGTGCTATTTTAAAATATATGTCCCCATTTTCCAATGCCCTAGAGCACCTAGAGAAAAATAAACTCTCATACAAGGTGAAACAATGAACACCTTCCTAACTCTGTTTTAGCTCCAAACATCTGAAAGATTTAAAATATTTCACTTGAGGTACAATTTTAGGGTTGAAGAGAAGGTAGGTTATTATATAACATGTGTACCTAAAAGCAAAAATCTGATAGCTCATGACTGTAGTCAGTGTGTGTGGATGTGTGGCTTGTGTACAGTGAGGGTAGGGCAACGTGGGTGTGGATGTATTTGCATATTGTGTATAAAAATATACAATGGTGAACAGGCAAAATAAATCTATGGTGATAGAAATCAGCAAGTAGCTGTCTTGAGGGACTGATGAAAAGAAGCATGAGGGAACTTTCTGGAATGAAAACATTCTACAGCTTATTTGTAGTGGAGGTTACAAGGGTATAAATTGTCAAAACCAGTCAATGGAACACTTAAGATTGGTATACTGTATCTCATGTAAACTATATGGCAATAAAAAAATGAAAATAAATCCCCTGCATAGATCCATGGGTTTGCGTATTCAAAGATGTGAATACACAGGTGTGTATATGGATGTGCATCTGTGTGTGTAGCCCCACCTGTATGTCCATGACCCTAGTATGGGGTCTGGGCATAGGAAACCATGAGGACGCAGGCACACAGCAAGTACACACTACAGAACTTCAGCTTGGCCCCCACAGCCTCCCGCTTACCCTTTTCTCACCATTCCTCATTTGCCCAGCATTTCCCTAAAGCCTACAACTCCATCCATACCTCCTCACCCTCCTTGGGTCCCAGTGGAGCAACTTCTCTGTAATTTTCTAGTTGCTACTTGGAAGGTTAGGGTCACTGGGTATGAAAGGCCCTCCTCTCCCAACTGCTCCCTGGCTGTCCTTACAGCGTTCGTTCTCCCAGAGTCAGAGAGACAAACGTCCTCTGACCCCATCCTCTCCTATCCAATCCTTCTCCTCGCCCTCTCCCAATAGCCCTCTCCTTTCAACATCTCAAAGCTCACCCCCTCCGTTAGCATCCTTCTTTCTTTTTCAAACATTTACAAGTCTCAGCTTTCTTGAAACAATTCATGAAACCAGAAAGAAAACCCCCTAGAATAACTTTTGGCTTGTGCCCTCTGAAGCTTGTGCAGGCACAGAGACTGATGCTAGGCCCCCAGTTGGAAAAGTCTGAGGCTGTTAACAAAGCAGAGAGGTAGCTGCATTCAAAATTGTCTGCATCCCCAGATTTTGTTAAGGCAAAAGATACGTGTGTCCTATAGACCAGATGTGGGCCAGGCAGGAGAGAAGGCCAACTAGAAGCCATTTTAAATGGACTTTGCCCAAGAGGGGCTACCTGGAGGAACAAGGGACCAACTGCAGGTAATGAGGAATTCAAGAAACCAGGAGCTGAGGAAGCAACTGAAAGCAGCAAGTGTAACCACTAGGTCAAGAGAACTGCAGGTAAGAGAGATCCACAAAAGCACTGCATGGAGGAGTCTCTCATCAAGCCCAGAAAATACTAATGCCAGATGCCAAAGAGATCTTTCCTGCCCCTATCTCTGCTCTTCCATCCCACTCATCAATACTGACAGCTCTGAAGCCTCCATCTGCATGGTGTGGGGGTGCAGGGGAGATGAGAAAGCAAGATGGAGAAATACAGAAGTCAACCACCCTCCTCTCCAAAAGTGGAGCCTAACTAAAGCTTGAGAACAAGAGTCACTTTAACTTTGAATTAAGTTCAGAGTTTTGACGATTAATGTGAACTGGACATTTAGGCTATGGCAGTAAGTCTGTCCTGGTGATTAGATATAATCCAGGGGCAAGTAAAGATTTGTAGAAAGAGCAGGGATGAAGACATAAAGTTGTTTTACGACTGCTCTAGGCTTCTTGAATACAGCCCTGCGTGTAGCGGTTACACGTGCAAAACAGAGCACAGCATCTGGCACAGTCATTGCTTGATACAGCAGCTGTTGGGGACTGTTACGAACAATCTTGGGACTTAAAGGGAAGCAGATAGGAACTGCATGTAAGGACAGCTTTGCTGTTAAGGTGTTTGGGATGGCCCCAGGAAAGGACTTGGCAGGTAGTGAGTTGTGGAGATGCCAACAGGGCTCACTTGTCTTCTCTCTCACGGCCTCGACTTTCCCTTCTATAGAGATGACTTCAGGCCTGGCTTTTCTCCTGAGTTTCAATCCCACATTTCTTCTTGGAAGTAATTCCCCATTTGTCCACTGATATTTCTTTGTGGACAACTCACCATCACTTCCAATTCGGCCCATCTAAAATGAAGCACTTTATTTTTTTCAATCTAGCCAGCTCTCCTTCCACACAGCCCCAGAATTCCCTGTTTCTGTACATTCATACTTCTCTCAGACTATTCTTCCACATCCCTTTCATTCATTTCCTAAACTGGGGTGGGCATAAACTTCTTCCCGTGGGACTGTTCCCTCCTTTGGCCCCACGCTCTCCATGTCTATGAACACCGTCATCATTCAGCTCTTTATCATCTCATAAGATAACCTCCTACACAACCTCCTGCCCCGACATTTTTCCTGTAGAATCCTTAGCATGCCCAGGTCAGTCTAATCTTCTTCACAGCTTTGACGGCAGCAAAAAAGCCTTTGATAAACACTTGCTTCCCAAGGAATAAAACACAAACACAGCTAACATTCATAGGTCCTGTGCAATCTGGTTTCTCCAGCCTGCTTTTTCTAGATTTATCTAAAAACATTCAACTCCCTCCCAATTCAAAATGTCACTCTCGGCCTGGTCAGTGCTGGACAATAAAGACGGAGATGAAATACATACCTGACCTCAGGGTGCTCAAAGTTCTAAGGGGTAAGATAGAGAGGCAAATAATTAACCAGAGAACATGGTCAGCGGCAAGATAAAGGACACCACTCCTCCGCATGTCCCCTTTCATCAGGAATTATCTATTCACTGTCCCCTAAGTAGAGGCCGAGGCTTTCCTAACTCCGGGTTTTTCTTTGGGCTCGTTTCTTCTTTAAACACTTTCCGTTGTTAAATGCCCAGGTCCTAGCACACCGCCTTTGAGAATTCCAATGCCCAAGGACCTCTGCCTCCTCTGGAGTTGAATGGGTCCTTCTCTTCCTATATGTCTCTCAGCTTAGACGTTTCATGCTTCGGAGTCCTCTCTCACGTGGCACCTACTCACACCCCAAGCCTAGGTTAGATACACCTCCTCTCTGTTCCCACAGTACCTCACAATTCTCCTAGTGTTGCCCACATCAATTTACCTCTTTCCCACTAGACGCTGAGTGTCTTGACGCCAGAAAACGCATGGGTCTTGTTCACAGTTCAACACCCAGCTCCAAGATGGGGCTGGCACATCTTGGTAGCTCAATAAACAAGTGGAAGGGAGGGAGCGAATAGTAAGCCAGTCACTTGGCAGGCACCACCTTGTCTTTAGCACTCATGCTAACTGTTCTTTTCACCCTGCTTTCCAAACTAACCACCCTTTCCAGGCAAGCTGAGTCATAAATCCCCGACCCGTGCCCCTGGGATTGTGCATTCCTCTCTCAAGGCAACAAACTGCAGCACATCTACCCGCCCCACTTGACTCAACTTTTTGAGAGCCAGGTTTCTCTGTATGCCCAGAAAATAGTGTGTGTGTGTCAGGGGCGGGGGGAGGCTTGAAGCTTAAATTTAATTTATAATTTAAATTATGAACTCTTTTTGAGCAGGAACCCTCTCTTTACTTTGTCTGAGTGAACTCTAAATAAAGCCCCTTAACCGCAGTCAGTTTCTTCGTCTCTAAAGCAGAAACAATGCGGCCAAGTTCACAGCAGCGCTGGGCTGACCTGAGGCGTAGGGACTGGCTGACCACGTCAGTTACCTAGATACCAGTTTCTTCCTAACACAAGGCTGTTGTCCTGCAAGGCTCGTTGAACAGTGTCTAGAGCTGAATCAGTGCTCTGGGTCAGCCATTCTCTGCTGTGGTGTCTCAGTTGGTGGCACCTCAAGGGACAGTGGCTGGGCGGTACGAGCTGGGGTGTGCATGGAGTGACAGATTAGAAACCCCCATCCGCCCACCCTACCCCCGGGAATGTCAAGCTCTCTTCCCCTCACCCCTTTCCTTTGCAGGGCTTTCCAGAGCTCGGAGCCCCCTCCAACTACAGGGGGCAGGAGGAGTAAGTCTGGCTGAGGTAGGGGGCTCTGACCGCGCCCAGGCAGCCGGGCTCCCAGTCAGAGGCTGTGTCTGGAGCCCCACCTGGAAAAAAGCTCCTCTAAAGCTCTTCCAGCCTAAACCTCGTCCTCTTTCACCGCTTGGGAGAGGGGCTCTCCCTCCCACTCCGACAGCGTCTCCCCCACCGGCTGTACGAAACTCGAGGGACGTTAACGCCCAGCCTCAAGGTAGACTCCGAGGATGCTAAGAGCGTTGTTCCGCCTTCCCTTGGAACAGCCGGAACTGGCCGTGACATCGCGAGATCCGGGAGGTGGGGCGGGGCCGGAAGCTGGGTCCTCTCGCGAGGCTAAGCGGAGCCCCGAGCCGTGAACGGTGTGGAGGTCGTTGGAGTCACTTGCTGGCCACCCGCTCCTTCACCTGCTGGTCTGTGCCCCGCCTGCCCCAGCCATGCTCTCCGCCCTCGCCCGGCCTGCTGGCGCCGCTTTCCGCCGCAGCTTCAGCACTTCCGCCCAGGTAGGCCCCACGAGGGGCTGGCTGCAGGCGGAAGCCCCCGGTCTGGGGCACGTGCGTTTCTGGCCCGCGAGCTGCCCTGACTCCGGGCCAGCAAACTCCACAGGGCCGCGGGGTATGGGCTGGCGGCTGTGACGCCCTAGGCCGGCCCTGATACTGGGCGGGAAGTGCGGGAGAGAGAGGGGGAGGTAGCCCAACTCCAGAACTGGTGCACCTCTCCCGTCCCCTAGCTCATCCCCGGGTTCCCCGGAGGGCCTGTGCTTGGACTGCACTCCTTCAAGGTTGAAAAGCCAAGGTTTCGGCTTTGAGGCCGAAAGTAATTTATATTTTTATATAACTTTGAGTAAATAACGTTTTCTTCTTGCAGCATACAAGTAAAGTGTAATTATTAACTCCATAGTAGTACTATGCGTAGTAGTAGTAGACAGGCGTGGTACTGAGGGTAGAGAACTGGTCCGCGGTTACACAGTTATTTGGCTAGAGGATTAAAATTCAGCTCTCTTGACCACTGTCGATGGCTTTTGGATCATCAAGCCTTCCCTCTAAGAACCGGAAAACTGCTTCATTTTAAGGACCTTTTTAAAGGATCCTTATGCTGTGGTGTACTGGGCCTAACCCTCAGGTGTTGTAACAGACCAGCCAATACTTGACCTGGGACTACTAAAGCCTAAACTATTTTTAGCTATTTCTTCTGGGACAGTGGTTCTCAAACTCCGGTGTGTGGCAGAGTCACCTGGAAGCTAATAAAGATCAGAGGTCCAGACACACTGAAGAAGGACCTGGGCCTCTGTGTTTTTACCAAGTGCCCTGGGTGATTCTGATAGAAGCAGAATTAGAACCGAGGTGATGCCACATTGCCATACCCAAAAGGGAGTTGATTATTAAAGGAGAATCCAAATTTCTTACTTAGTTTGTCCTTCAGATCATTTTTCTGTGAGTGTAATTAATTTGAAAAACATACTGAGTGTCCGTGCTTGCCAAAGCCGGGCTGGGTGTTGCAGGGGGTCCCAAGATGAATGAGAAGTGGCACTTGAGATCAGCCAAAAATGAGTGAACTTAAGGCATGTAGGGGTGATGAAGATTGATGCTGAGGAGTGGCGGGAGGAACTGACCAAAGGTAAGACAGTGGCATTTACTGACAGACGATTTGGGGAGGGGTCCTGAGAGAAGGAGTGTGGCGGACACGGAGCCTTTGGGGTTTGCTGAGATGGGAAGAGACTGCTGGAAGAGGGTGGTTTGGGGCAGGCGAAGGATATCAGGAGCTCAGTTGTAGATAGGTTGAGTTTAAAGTGCCTATTACACATACAAGGAGAGAGGTTGAGAAGGTAGTATGTCAGAAAGGTGAGCTTGAGCCAAATGTTACATTGGTCTAGAGACTTCGCATCCTGTATCCTTTAGAGTAAAAATGCATTGAACACATCAACCTCAATATATGTATTGTTGCAAGTATGTACTAGTATATACAAGGTCTGTCCAGGAGGTATCCAGCCATGTAATTTGAGAAATGACATTTCTTGAAGATACAAGAAAATCATACATAGGACAGTGACGCCTCAATCCCCTTCAGAGTAGGCACCTTGGGACCTCACACAGTTCTCCCAGTTGCCATCAGCTGCCTGAATCTCATCCATGGTCTGAAATCTCTTCCCTTTCAAAGGTGATTTTAGTTTTGGGAAAAGCTAGAAGTTGCAGGGGGCCAAATCTGGGCTGTAGGGGGGTGAGTCACCTGGGTGATTTGATATTTTACCAAAAAACCTCTGCATGAAACGTGATGCATGAGTGGGTATGTTGTCGTGATGAAGCTGTCAGTCACCAGTTGCCCATAGATGCGGCCTTCTGAATCATCTGAATAGTTTCTGCATAAGGAATGAATGTTCAACCTTAATGCAAAATTTGATGCAGATGCATGGCTCTACTTGCTCAGTCATTTTGAGTGTGACGGCCACACAGCACACATGCTCACTCAACAGCGACTACCACCCGCACTGACTAGTACAGTGAAGTCACCACTGTTCACACACATGCACTCCAGCCCACTCCTTGGTTGCCAGGTTACATCAATGTCATGCAAACTGTTCTCATTATATTAACAATGGCTAGACTTTTTCTGGACAGGCTTCGTATGTTATAACAAAAAATAGAAATTTAAAAACAAACTAACAGACTTTTAAAAGCAAAAATATAAATGAAAGAAGTGTTACTCTGTGTCCATTTTCAAAACGGTTGCTCAGCAGTGTGCTGTTGACAACCACTTCTCAACTTAGAAGAGGTTACTGAGTTTGGAGGCAGGTCTTTTCCAGAGAGTCCGTGAGCTAACATCTGCAGTGCCGACGATTCTCACTTCAGTGTAGAGCTTCCACCACTAAAGGGGTGTGTTTTTATAAACACCAGCCAAGGTGCTGAAATTTTGTGATGTACAAACAGTAGCGTCACCTCAGCACACTGAAAACAGCAGCACGAGTGAGGGGGGCACCCACCACCTCCCATCTCTGTCCCCCTGTGCTGTGTTCATCTTGTGTGTCACGTGGGACTGATTGGCTAAGGACCCTACCAGGACATCGGGTCAGTCTATTTCTTGGTAGAGTTTAATTCTTTGTCAGATTAAAAATAAAAACACAACTTTAACATCTTTATCTGTGCCCCAGTGGAATTGTGCCCCCCATGTTGGAACCATTGCCCGGGTCAGCCTTGGACGCCATGCTGAGTAATTCGGGTGTGAGGAACTTCAGAAGCAAGGAAATGATTAAAGCTTTACATTTTATGAAGGATGGTTTGGAGGTGGTGCTGATGACCTGTTATGAGTTAGATAATGGGAAGTATGTTGATAGGCTGAGTCCTTCATGTCCTAACTGAGTATCTCTAATAAAGGAAGAGGCAGAAGCTAGCTCCAGAGTTTTAAACTGGGGAGAACACGAGTGCCATTGGGGATGGGAGAGGTAGAGAGGATAAATTTAGACAGTTGGGTTTGTGAGACCAGTTGGGGTGCCTAACGCAGCTGAGAATGTGGAGTTGGAATTTGGTAGTCCTTGGGATTAGTGAAAAGATATGGGAGTGGTCATTGAAGATCTGGAAGTGAATATGATCACCAGATCTGGTTCCGAGATGGTCTGGCTAGTGAAGTCAAGGGTTCACCTTTAAAGCATCATCATAAAAAATAACTTCAAACCTTAGTTGTAGTATATGCTTTTAGAGTTTTCCCTTCTTTAACAGCTTGCATTGTGTGGGGGGGTGGTTTTGGTTGGGGGTTTGGTTTGGTTTGACTTTTGTTTCTGGTAACGAAAGCACGTTTTTACCAACATCAGTTGCTGTAGGGTACAGTGTGCAACAATAGTGTAAGGGTCCGGAGTAGGTGGCCGCCATGGATGACCACACACGGTTATTCGAGTTCTTGCCCCTCCTGTCTTTTCTCAGTTTGTCTCCTAACTGCCTGGCTGCTGCCTCCCTGCCTGCCTGCCAGTCAGGAATAGGCTCTCTTCTCATTTGTGAGTTTAGATTAGAAACAGCATCACTGAGGTTGGCTGGAATTTTGGTAAGGCCTTGAGTGAGACCTAAAGAGGAAGAATGTCTTTTGTAGAATGGGAACGAGCTCTAGGGCAGGACTTAGATCTATTTTCTTTTTAAGAGACCAAATCCAAGATTCCAGTCGCCTGTGTTTGGCTTGTATCCTAACTTCATCACTTGCTATCTTTGTGAGGCTGGTATTTTACAGCCTCTGTGCTTCAGTTCCTCGTCTGTAAGATGAGTCTGTTAATATTACTTAATAGAGTTGTAAGAATTACATGAGGAAAGACTAAGTTCAGTGCTTGCCACAGAGCAGACCCTGATAAATGGCCAGCTGTGACCGTTTTATTTCCAGTGTTCCCAGTAAATGAGGTAGCTGGATGGGGATGGCTTGAGTTTGGGGCAGGGTATTTCTATATAATAAATTGTGTCTTTCATAGGAAAGGTCACCAAAAAGCAGGCAATGAATAGGTTGTTAAAAATGTCTGGGGTGGGGTGGCCTTAAGTCTCAGCTTGTCATCCTTCACAGTCTCCCTCCCACCCCTTACATGCTGGTGTTCTGTCCTTCCTGCTCTTCTCACTCTTCTCCCTTTGTGCCTCGTCCATGTCCATGGCTTCCCTTAACCCTGGGACAGACACTATGACCCCCAGGCCAAGCCCTTTGTCTAGGGACCTACTAGGCACATGTATGTGTTTGGATGTTTCAAGCGACCCAAACTCAACATGCAAGCAATGTATTATCCCTTCTCCCAACCCTTGTCCCTCCTCAGTTCCCTCCATGTATAAAGGCAGTGCTGTCTGCTCGAGCCAGAAAGTTGTCACTGCAGATTCCTCCCTCTACTCACCATTTAGATGAATGAAGAAAGGGAGGGGATAATTTAAATCTATTGCTGCTACTCCCCAAATCACTCCTAACCCAGCCACCCTTGCCGCCGCGTTATTCCGCCCTTCAGTCATGCTTAGACTATTGCAGTAGTCTCCTCGCTTCCATTCTTGTATACTTCCACTCCGTCTTCCACTCTGCCTCGCATCTTTCTAATCCAGATCTGGTCGTGTTCTGACCAGCTTGTGAGGCCCTTTGCTGGTTCCCTGTTGCTTACAAAGACCAAATATTCTGTGCTTGGCCCTACCTCTTCCTTTCTCCATATGTATCCAACAGTGCTCAAGTCTTAAAGAACTGCTGGGACTGCCTCCCGTGAGCGGGCCATACTCCATGCCTCCCCCATCCCCCCCAACCCCCCAGCCACCTGGTAAACTGTCTACCTTCAAACCCCCTCCAACAGTTTATTCTTCCCTGTTTGCACAGCTGCCCTTCCTAGTATATGCTTCTGTGGCACTTGTGACACTAGGTGCCACTTAAGTTTCTATGTCTTTCAGTTTGCAGGTCTTATTGATGCTAGCGAGCCAGTCCGGTACTTGGCACATAGAAATTTGGTGCCTGTTGAATTGTAGTGAGCCTTGATGAATATCAGCCACTTTGGAAAACAGTGTAGCAGGTTCCAAAAAGATTAGACCTGGAGTTGCCACATGACTCATCAGCTCCACTCCTTGGTGTATACCCAGGAGAACAAAAACACGTCTGCACAAAAACTTACACATGCACATGCAGAGCAGTGCTACCGATCACAGCCGAAGGTGGAGCTACCCAGTTGTCCCACCGACAGTGGCGAAACGAAATGTGGCGTCTCCGTGCGATGAATATTATTCAGCCGTAAGAAGAAATGGGCCCTGGCTGGAGTGGCTCAGTGGACTGAGCGTCAGCCTGTGAACCAAAAGGTCGCTGTTTCAAACCCCAGTCAGGGCACAGGCCCGGGTTGGAGGCCAGGTCCCACCACACATTGACATTTCTCTCCCTCTCTTCCTCCGCCTAAAAATAAATAAATAAATATATAAATACATCTTTTTTAAAAAAAGAAATGGGGTGCCAATATGTGCTACAACATGGATGAACCTTGAAAACATTATGGTCAGTAAAAAAAGCCAACACAAAAGGCGGCATGTCACAAGATACCATTCACACATGAAACATGCAGCATAGGCAAAGGCAGATCCGTAGGGACGAAAGTAGGTTAGTGGTTGCCAGGGCTGTGGGGAAATGGGAAGTCAGGCAGTGGGTATGGGGTTTCTTTGTATAGGGCCATGGCTGCACGACTCTGACTGTGCTAAAAACCATTGGACTGTACGTTTTAAATGAATGGACTGTGTAGAGAAATAACATCTCAGTGAAGCTGTTTGTTTGTTTGTTTGTTTGAATGAATGCAATTAGACGATGACCAGTTATTAGACCTACTTAGCTTTGAAGTAATTGTTGAAAGTCAGGTAATAAGACTTCAGTTCCAGTAAGCTGATCAATGAAGTGATACAAATGTGTCCAGTCTGGCCTTTCAGATGTTAATGAGGCAGTCAAGGTTCTTTGGAAACCACCCCTCTCCCACCCTCAAACTACTAAACTATCACTTTTTGAACTGTTCTTGATGTGCCCAGGCCAACTGCTGCTTGTTCTCAGCTTGCTGGGGAGCAGTAGTAATTCTCAAACTTTGTGGGTGTCAGAATCACTTGGGGAACTTGGTGGCAATATGAAGTACTAAACCAGATCCTGTTGGAAGAACCCTGGCCCTCTGTTGTTTTTGGTTTGGTTTGGTTTCCATTTGTTTTTAAGCTTAGCCTGTGGTAAGGAGTCTGAGACTGCAGATCTGACTTACCTGGTAGAAAAGGAGCTTTTTAAGTATACATATCCCTCCTAATCCTGCCTTAGGCTTCAGCCGAGATGTGCTGGAATCTTCCCTGATCCCCTTCCCCAGGGAGCTGGTTGCCGCCCCACCCCACACCCTTCCTGCACACAGTTCATACCAGTAGGTCTTTTCCCATGGCTTCTCGCACCCCTCTTTGCTTGTCCCCTCTAGAGCTGGCAGGGGTCTTCGTTCCTGCAGTCCCGCGTGTGATGACTAGACCATTGGCAGGTGCTCAGTAAATGTTTATAGTTTTTAAAACTGCAGATTGAAAGTCAGGCTGCTGTTACCAGTCCAGTTTTCTGAAAGAGTGAAGCTTATTCATCTTTGAGAGGGCATTTGAAGTAGGTCCCTATCATGACCTTCATAGACATGAGTTTTCCCGAGGCAGCCTTTAAACTTCAGAAGGAGAGTGGATCTGTGGACTGGCGAAAATACAGTTGTGTCTTCCTTTGGCAGCTCTGCAGTAGAGGATGACGGGGCAGCCCTGGCTGGGCAGCTCAGCTGGCTAGGGCAGCGGCCCAATACACCATGGCCGTGGGTTCTGTCTCTGGTCAGGGCGCACACAAGAAGCATCCAATGAACTCATAAGCAAGTGGAGCACCAAATTGACATGTCTCTCCCCTGCTCTTTAAAAATTAACAAATTTTT
>VMDR010011715.1:0-27923 GCA_007922815.1 Macrotus californicus | reverse complement strand
AGCCTAGGAAAAATATGGCAGACCAAAGAAAAGAATTTCATAGGTAAATAAAATGTCAAGTATATAAAAAATTATCTCAAAATTAATTGTTTCAATAAAAATTATTTTTTGAATATAATAAATATTTTCAATAAATACATTTAACAAACTGTAAAATAAATTTAATGTATTAATTATGTCAATAAATAGATTTATCTCCATAATAAATCTGGTCAAGGGTTTCTCTCAGGAGACAAAAGGGAAGCAAAAACAAAGCCTAAAAGGAAAGCTGTAAGATACGGAAGCTAGAAGAAATATTAAGCCATGGGCAATAGAAGACCCAGGAGGAGAAGTAAAAATAAGAGAAAATATTTGATGATGTATCTGAAAATTAGGCAGAAATAAAGACGAAACACATCTGGTTTAAGAGACTCAGGTTTTGCCAAACAAAATGATGCTGAGAAAAAAACCCTACACCTGGACATATATTAGTAGCATAAAAAAAAAGTAAATTCTAAAAGCTGTCCTAGAGAAAGAACAGATCAGTACATGAAAGGAGAGCCCGATGTCAGACTTCGCTGGGGAGAGAAAAATGGAGAGGAAAATAGGGACTGTAAAGGTTCGTGTTCTGTGTCTGTCGTCAGGTTCAGAAGAGTCGTGAAAGCTGCATTTTACTCTCCTGCTCATTGCGGAGGCTTGTCTTCAGCTGGAGTGGAGGCTGCATATGGGCAGCCCTTCCCTATGCACTGGTCTCCTGACTGAGGTCCTCTGATGGCCTCGGGTGTGTTGGTCTGGGTCCCTCCATCTCCCCATACCTGAGACTTGCCTGGAACAAAGCAAGTATCCCAATAAATGCTCCTGAATTCATCATACTGGTATAATAATCCATGAACTTTCTTCTGTAACTTAATTGATTTAATTCATTAGACTAGCTCAACAGATTTACTCAATAAACTTCAGAAATTGAGTAAACTAAATATATTCCATCAATAAATATTCACTATGTAAAACACAGAGCACTAGGTTCTCTGGAAACGTCAACATAGATAAAGCACAGCTCCTGGGAAAAATGTATGTGCTCGGGGGTCCTACACTGAAAGTTAAGGTATAAAACATCTTAAGTATCACTTCCATGCAAGAGGAGAAGCCTAATTCAGGAATTAAAGGAAAGAGGCATCTTCATTTAACATATGAAAATGCTTCGTGGAAAGAATAGCTGTTGGTTTTGGGTTCTGAAGAAAGGATGAAATTTCTTTTCTTTTTTCTTCTATTTTTCTTTTTGTTTTATGATTTTTTTTTTATTGTTGTTCAGGCACAGTTGTCTCCATTTTCCTGCCACGACTTCCCTTGCCCCACCCACCCCCACTTCCCACCTTCAATCCTTCTCCCCTTTGGCTTTGTCCATGAGTTCTTTATACGTGTTCCTTGATGACCCTTTCCTTTCTTTCCTCATTATCCCCCGTCTCCCCTCCCCTCTGGTTACTGTAAATTTGTTCTTTATTTCAATGTCTCTGGTTCTATTTTGCTTGCTCATTTGTTTTGCTGATTAGATTCTACTAATACATGAGCTCATATGGTATTTGTCTTTCACTCTGGACTCTGAAAGGATGAAATTTCAATAAGTAATAAATAAATTGTTGCTTGGGTTCTACATGGAAGAAATAGCAGAAGCACAGGAGAAAGTATTCTGCAAACTACAAAGTCATGTGGCTGGATGTGAGGTTCACATGGGATAGTGCAAGATAAATCTGGAGAGACTGGCTCGGTCCAGACTGTGAATGAATTCAAAGACAAATCAAGGGGTTGGACTACATGTAGTGGGGCATGGAGACCACTGGAATTTCATGAGATAGACAGGATCATGGTGAAAACCAGATGATGGAATGAAGATTAGTTTTGCACTAGTAAGTATATATACTTTTTGGAGAAATTCTAGAGTCAGAGATATGACTGCACTAATTTAAGTGGAGAAATAATTATATCCCAAACTAGGAAGACAACAGGAGCCAAGAAAAGGCTACGTGGGAGAGTGATTACTTGGGAATTGGTTAGGTATGGGTTTGAAAAGCAGATACTGAAGGGTTCCTGATCAGACACCTGCAACTCCTGGGGTATGTAGTATCAATGTCTAATTGTAGTTTCTAAAGATGGAAGAGATTATATACATTTGTATAAATATACACACACATAATACGTATATGTGTGTAGATAAGTATATGTTGTCTATTAAAGAACCAAACCACAGCCTTTCAGGAAAACATGTTCTTTGCAACTTTTCAAACAAAAGAATTTTTGCAAATTATCCATATATTATGAACTTCTGCCTTTTTTCCTCCTTTTGATGGATAATGACTACAAAAGCCAATCCAATGGGATTATTTTTGGGTAATTACTTTTAACAAAGTTTAATTTAACATTTTAAAAGAATAAAAGCAATCTAAACTAGCCTTGAGTTCCAAAATCTTCCCAGGCATTTGGATTTGTGAAAACTGAGAAGACCAAAGGGGGAAACATCCTGCAGTGAGCAATATAAAGTAAATCTACTGCAATTTAATATGGATAATCATATGCAGGTCTAGAGTCTTTATATTTTATAGCTCTCCTTAATTCCACATTTCCTTCTGTAGACAGTAGACACAAAACATTTCATGACAGTATTTAAAAAAAAGAAAGGAAAGGGAAAAAAGTTCTTCCCTAATAGCAAATATTCTTTAAATTCCCAGCTATATTATTTACAATAATATTTTTAATGTCAGGGTTACAATACTGCACTGAGGTGACTAATTGAGAACACACTGGAAACATGTGCCGTGGAAGGAGCAGTACTGGAAACACAGAGCAGCATTTTCTCAAAGCCTCATTTTAGAGATGTGTTCCTGAAAAAAGTGAACATTTTACCACTAAATATTTGCCATGGTGCATTTAAATTGCATTGATTCCCAGACCTTCCCTCTAAAGAGCAGTCACTGTTTAGTATTTAATATGGGCCTTGTCTTTCTTTAAGCGTTGCTGTATTTAAGTACACATGGTGGGGTGGGCCTGGGCGTGCTCATACACCTGCACACATCTATACACAAAGAATCTACTGTATATCACCAACCACCCTGGTTATCAAAAGTTAATGGACTCTGAAATTGATACAATTCCAATATTGCAGCTCATAAAAATCAGAGTGAAATTTTATTTGTGACCTACATCATTCACATTTAAGAATATTGAGGGAATTAGGGCATCCTTCTGCATTTCACCTACATAACTGCTTCATTTATTATTTTGAATGATATTTTATTTAAATTGTGGTAAAACACACATAAAATTTTTCATCTTAACCATTTTTAAATGTACAGCTTAGTCGCATTAAGTGCATTCACATTGTGCAACTAATCCCCAGAACTCTTTCCATCTTGCAAAACTGAAACTCTATACCCATTAAAGCAACTCTCGGTTTTCCTCTCCCACTAGCCCCTGGCAAATACCATTCTGCTTGCTGTCTCTATGAATTTGACTAGTCTAGGTTCCTCATGTAAATGGAATCATACCTTATTGTCTTTTTGTAACTGGCTTATTTCACTTATCATAATGCCTTCAAGGCTCATCCACGTTGTAGCATGTGCCAGAATTTCCCATCTTTTTAAAGTTGAATAATATTCTATTGCATGAATATACCATGTCTTGTTCATCCATTCATCTACCAATGAACAGCTGAATTGCTTCCATCTCTGGCTATTGGGAACAATATGGCTGTGAGCGTGGGTGTACATACCTGTTTGAGTCTCTGTTTCCACTTCTTTTGGGTGTTTACTAAAGTGGAATTGGTAGATCGTATGGTAATTCTATTTTTAAAATTTTGAGAAACTATCATACTATTTTCCATAGAAGCTGCACCATTTTAAATTCCCACCAGCAGTGCACAGGGGTTCCGATTTCTTCATTTTCTTGCTAATGCTTAATTTCTGGGGTTTGTTTGTTTGTTTGTTTGTTTTGATAGTGGCCAAACTTGTAGGCGTGAGGTGGTATCACACTGTGATTTTGGTTTGCATTTTCCTAGTGATTGGTGATTGTTGGGCACCTTTTCATGTGCTTGTTGGTTGTACAATACCTTTTGACGTGTGGATCTGAATGAGTACAAGGACAAGGATGGAAAGCAAGTTTCACAAATTACCCAGGACTTTGGAATGGCAATCAAAAAACATTTATTAAATATGTCTTCTAGAAAAGGCTCTGGGCTAGGAATAGAAATTTTTAAAAATACATAAATAAAATAGAGGAGCTTAAGATGAGTCTGCCTGCAGAAATCTGGTGGAGAAGACAGGAAATGCATTTAAAACTGCAGCGACTCTCCTGAGACCTCAGTTTCCTTGAGGAGAGAAATAACTTTGGTATCTCTACAATTTCCAGCATGAGAACATCTTATGCCTTGTCTTTAACAAATACTTTTAACAGACAAATAAACTTATTCTTTATCTATATGATCTTCAAAAAAATTCCAGAACAAATGTTTTATGCTTTCCCAAGCGATGAGCTTCAATATGGATCAACGTACACTAAGCTCTTGTAAGACTTCTGAAAATAGTTGCCTTTGAAGAGGTGTGAATTTCCCTTACTTTCCCTAAAAGGGTGTTAACTTCAAAAGGCGACCTGGTGAGTGTTAAAAAATTAACACATTTAAGTCAGTAGCCAAAACATTACCCCTGATCTGTGAACCTGAAATTGAACTGGTAGACTGAGCTGACTTTGGTTTGGATGCCAAAAAAGTCATCACTCAGCACTAATCTGGACCAATGAAAATTTGCTCTTCCCTTGGGTTGGGGAGAGGGAAGGGTTTGGAGGATGGTGATGTTAGCAGGGCATAAAAGCAGAAGACAGCTAGTTATAAATTTTTCTAGACCCTTCTAACCCTTTAAACTGGTTTTAAAAGCTGCTTTACTGCAGAGAATGTGCACTTAAGCTGGCCATCATCAAAAGAAACCTCTTTTTATTAACAGTGGAATAGTTTATTTGTGAAGAAAATTGACTGAAATATCTTTGCTGGGAACCCTGTGCTTTGCTTCCCTTCCCTCCTTCTTGCTCATCCAATCAGGACACAAACATACACATTTTTTCTCCAGTTCCCTGTCACTTTGAAGAGCATCCACCAGTATGTTACCTGGTGCCCCCTCCCTTTTTTCCTCTCTGCAGTCCTTGTTTAGAAAAGATCTTAACTACCAGATACTGGTCAACAGAAGTGTAGCAAATGCAGAAGTACTGCTGTCAGGCTCCACACCAGGGACATTAACTGCTAAAAGGAACTCACTGGGGGCATCCGGACCCACCCCTCTGCCTCTGGACCTGGTTGCACTTAGGTGATGCCATTACCAAAGCCTTTTAGGCCACACAGAGGCAAGGCATTAGAGTATGGCTGTGAAATACTAGGGAACATCAAGAGCAGAGAAAGAAAACTAGTGTGTAACAGAAGTACTAAAATAAAAATAAAGGTTTTTCAAAGAGTTAGAGGTCAAGAGGCCATGACCCAGGCTAGAGCTTTGCTAACGCTCTAAGCAGTAACAGTGTATGGGTGTTTCTAAAAGGGAAAGGCCTGGTTGTTGAGTGGTTTTCTTGGTCATTGTTACAGCACTTGGACAAATACACACACTGACCTAAGCCCTGTCCTATTGTGCACAGTTTGCTCTACCTATGACATGCATTTCTAAAAGCTATCAGCCTCATCCACCAGATGTTCATCTTTCATTTAACAGAGATTTATTACATACTAATGGCATGTCAGGCACTTTGCGAGGTGCTAAGATAGAGGGGTGACTATGACCTACTCACTGAATTGAAGGCCTCACAGCCTAGAAGACAAAGACGCATCTAAACAAAAATTACAGTGCAGGGTTACAATTGCAACAATAGCAGCATGTTAGGAACAGAAGCAAATAGAGGGAGAGAATATATCTGTCTCTTGATGAGTCAGTGAAGAAGCTTTTTAGAGCTTTTCCTTCATCATTTTATTATCTGCCCCCTCATGTCTGTTTCTCCATTAGAGCAATCTCACTGGCCTCTTCCATTCTCTAACTCTTCCACTGTTCTGGGTTTGGAGCCCAGGAGAAGACAACCGGGGAATATGAGAATGTGCTCTTTGCTATATTTATTTGTTAGTATATGTTGATATTTATTGAGTTTTTACAACTTTCCTAAGCACTATAAATGCTACTATAGTAGTATGAAAAGTAGGCAAACATCTGGCACTCACATCTTTGTTAGGAGGATGTAAGAATACCTTTCCCTTAAAAGAAAGAAAGATGTCATTAACTGTAATTATATTTTAAATTAATACTCTATTCAAATATATAATAAAAACGACCAAGCCATTTTTAGGTTGGTGGTAAATGACAAAGAAGCTCAATGAAGTTTGTTCTGCAGCATGGGACATTTAAGACTTAAAGTTTTCTTATAGTTCCTCCAAAAATGAATATACTAGGCATTTAGCCAGCTGAATTATTATTTTCTTGATGAAAAAGACCTCAGCCTCGTGAATGTGAGTAGAGCACAGCTAAGTATTGAAGTGAAAGCAGATCGATGAGATCTGTGTGTGTGTCTGTAAATCTAATTAAATATGGTTGCCATAATTATCTGCATTGTACTGGAGATTATTGATATCTAAGTATTTATGTCTGAGTTCTTGCAGTTATGAGGTTTCATAGGGAAGTAAAAGTTGACATAATATGAAAATATTCTCCAATGTACTGAGCACTTGCAGTTAATTTTTATACAAACATCCTTATTTATCAAGCTTGGCCCAGAATACGTCTCTTCCCAACAAGCCAAAGCTTATATTGGTAAGCACTTCATTGTCAAATGTACCATAGAATGCAAGCACAAGAATTACATTATGGAGAAAAGCAGAAAATCTTGAAAAAATAAACATGATATAGCATAACTCTCTGAGTGACCAGCAAAACCAATGACAAATAAGAATCATGTATAAATCAACCATTTAATTTAAAAAAATGGGCAAGAAGAACAAATGAAATTTAAATGAGAATGATTTTATGCTTCTGACCCTTTGTCAAATATTAATTGATCATAGAGACTTGGGTTTATTTCTGGGCTCTCTATTCTGTTCTGTTGATCTATGTGTCTGTTCTTATGTCTGTACCAGGCTGTTTGGATTACAGTGGCCTTGTAGTATAGTTTGATATCAGGTATTGTGATCCCTCCTACTTTGTTCTTTCTCAAAATTGGTATGGCTATTTGGGGCCATTTATGATTCTATATACATTTTTGAAATGTTTGTTCTATATCTGTGAAATACATCATGGATATTTTAATAGGGATTGAATTGAATGTATAAATTGCTTTGGGTAGTATGGACATTTTGATGATGTTAGTTCTTCTAATCCATGAAATGGTATATGCTTCCATTTGTTTATGTCTTCCTTAATTTCTTTCTTCAATATTGTATAATTTTCTAAATACAGGTCTTTTACCTCCTTGGTTAGGTTTATTCCTAGGTACTTTATTTTTCTTGTTGCTATATCAAATGGGATTTTTTTCCTGATGTCTATTTCTGATATTTTGTTGTTGGTGTACAAAAATGCCTTCAATTTCTGAATATTGACTTTGTATCCTGCTGTTTTGCCAAGTTCACTTATTAGGTTTAGTAGCTTTTTGGTGGCATCTATAAGATTTTCAATGTACACTATCATGTCATCTGCAAACAATGACAGTTTTGCTTCCTCCTTTCCAATCTGGATGCCTTTTATTTCTTTTTCTTGTCTGATCACTGTGGCTATAACTTCCAATATTATGTTGAATAGAAATGGTGAAAGCAGACATCTTTATCTTGTTCCTGATTTTAGTGGGAAAGCTTTTAGTTTTTGCCCGTTGTGTGTGATGTTGGCTGTAGGTAAAATGGAGTAAAAATAGCCTCTTCAACAAATAATACAGGGACATCTGGATAGCTACATACAAAAAAATGAAACTCAACCACCAACTTACACCATACACAAAAATAAACTCAAGATGGATAAAAGACTTAAATATAAATTACAACACCAAAAAGTCTTAGAGGAGAACATAGGTGGGAAAATCTCAGATATTGAACACAGCAATATTTTCACCAATACATCCCCTAGAGCAAGGGACATAAAGGAAAGAATAAACAAATGGGACTTTAAAATAAAAAGCTTCTGCATGGCTAAAGAAACCATCAGCAATGAAAAGGGAACCAGTGGTATGGGAAAATATATTGGCCAACAATACCTCAAACAAAGGTTTGATCTCCAAAATGTATAAAGAACTCATACAACTCCAGGAAGACAAACAACCCAATTAAAAAATGAGCAAAGGATCTGAACAGGTTATTTTCTAAGGAGGACATACAGAGGGCCCAGAAGCATATGAAAGGATGTTCAGCATCATTAGCCATCAGAGAGATGCAAATTAACACCACAATGACATACCACTTCACACCGGTCAGCATGGCCATCATAAACAGATCAACAAACAAGTGCTGGTGAGACTGTGGAGAAAAGGGGACCCTAATACATTGGTGGTGGGAATGCGGGCTGGTGCAGCCACTGTGGAAAACTGTGGAATTTCCTCAGAAAACTAAAAATGGAACTGCCTTTTAACTTGGCAATTCCACAGCTAGGATTATACCCTAAGAATCCTGAAACACCAATTCAAAAAAACCTATGCACCCCAATGTTCATAGCAGCACAATTTATAATAGCCAAGTGTTGGAAGCAACCTAAGTGCCCATCAGTAAAGGAGTGGATCAAAAAACTGTGGTACATTTACACAATGGAATTCTATGCAGCAGAGAGAAAGAAGGAGCTCCACCTGTCCTGACAGCATGGATGGATCTGGAGAGCATTATGCTAAGTGAAATAAGCCAGGAGGTGAAAGACAAATACCATATGATCTCACCTGTAAGTGGAACCTAATCAACAAAACAAACAAATGAGCAAAATAGAACCAGAGACTTGGAAATAAAGAACTAACTGACAGTGGCTGGAGGGGAGGGGGGAGAGGATAACATGGTGGGGGAGGGAAAGGGTTGTCAAGGAACATGTATAAAGGACACATGGACAGAGCTAAAGCAGGGTAGGATTGATGGTGGGAGGTGGGGGTGGGTGGCGATAGGTGGAGTGGGAGGGAGTGGTGGGAGGGGAAATGGAGACAACTGTACTTTAACAACAATAAAAAATAAAAATAAAAAAATAAATTTCTGAACATGTGAATTTATTATAGTCCCAATTTAAAAGATGTTAATTAAAATAAATATTTGTTGAATGAAAAAACAAATGAGAATTATTTTAGTATTTAAGGATTAATAGAAGCCTCTAGAAAAACCAAAGATTCCTGAATGTTGCAAAAATATATATATATTTTATGATAACATAGTAGGTCAAATTTGAAATAGTTTGTTCAATCAGGCTACCATAAAATTTGTTGGAAAAATACTACCCCAAAACTTAAAATAGAATTCATTGTTTTCTCATATTGGAAATTAAAGCTAGTTAATAATATAATAGAAAATGTGTTAGTATGAGATAAAATGTATACTTATTTTCACATGTTTTAAATTCTTTTCCAATATGAAATCACAGTACAAAAATTTGGTCCCCATTTAAAGTTGATTCCCTTTAAGTGGCTTCCTCTTGTACAAATCATCCTCGAACAGGAAGGCAGTGCATCATTAGTTTTTGTTTGTCTCCCGCTCCAGACATTGAGCCCCCAGAAATAGTCATGGACGTGACACAGGCAGTCACTTCAGTATCACTGCAAAGTACCATCTATAGCTTTGAAGCGCACAGATTTGTTCAAAAATCAATTGCTGTAACTTTTAACGATAGAAATAGGAACAGATAATAGAGGAAGCAGACTCGTAAAATGTTACAGCTAAAAGGAACCTTAAAATCATTTAGTGTCTATGCCCCTCCTTTTACAGTGGCAAACACTGACGAGTCGAGAGGAGCTAACTTGTCCAGGGCCCTGCTTGTGGCGGAGCTGTTACTTGAAACTGGGTCTCTGGACTCCTGTAGAACTTTCTAAATGGCATTGCAGCAGTCATAGCAAGGGTTGAACTCTGCATAGCTGAAGCAGAAATTGTATACTTTAATGACCTAGCAGGCACTAGCCGCTGGCTGATCAGCAGTTTTCTGCAGTTTGCAGGCACAGTATTGCACAGTGGTGACAGACCCAGGCTCCCGGTTTGAATGAGGCTCTGCCACTCTCTCTGCTTTAGTTTTCTCAATACTTTCTGAATGCCTATGGTGTGCCAGAAGATAATAATAACTCCTACTTCAGAGGGTCTAAATTTAGCTAATATTTATGCAAACTACTTAAAATATAGCTTCTTAGCCATTCCAGTATGAAAGAGGAAGTAGCCAGCAAGTCAATATCGGGGGTCAGAGGTTGAGAGTTGTGTAAGCAAACCTGCATTTACTGACCAACTGACCAACTGATAACCTGGCGCTGGTTAGATAATGTCAGAGGCACCTAGAAACTATATGATTACTCTTCTATGGGTTTTGCTATATGTACTTATCTACCTAAGCTGAAGATTCAGTCCATCTATAATGTCTTCATGGTCTTTCTAACTCTTAATTTTTCATTTTATTTTTAAATGCAATGAGTTAAAAAAATAATTCAGATATTGTTAAGATGTCGGAGCAGGGTGAACCCAATTATATTCATTAGCCTGGCTTTCTGATGGGGAGAAGCTTATAATTGATAGACCAGATAAATAAAGTCTTCATGAATTAAAGTTCTGACCAGAATCAGCCCTGTTTGGCTGACCCAGAGAAACCACCACTTAAAATACACGCTGCGTGCCCGTGTACATATGCACACAGGCAAATACAGCGGTTTGGATTCTCAAGCTTTCTGTCCCATGCTATAGACAGGATTCAGTTCAAGCATGCCAAATTTCTTCACAATTTTTCTTAATAATGTACCACTCACAGAAAATATGTATCGCACTCCCGCAGTACTGACTTTCTATTTTAATAAAAACATTTGTTAAATAAATCTAGCCTAATTTCTTTAAAGTTCAGATTCCATGCTAATTTGCATAATTTATCAATCCTATTTTTAAACTTTCCTAAGGAGCACATTCTTTAATCTTGCTTAAAATTTCCTTCAAGTTTCTCAAAAGAAATGCCAGGCAACCAGTTAAATTATAAAATGAGAATCCAAAGAAAACAGTCAATCTTACAAATATGTCTCCATTCCCTCCACCCTAGTCCATTAGATTAGGCAGTGCTAATACCATTTTATTATCTTTTAAAAGATACAGAGCGAATATCCAAACTATTATGAGACCAATCCTCTTTGGGACTGGGGAGTGTGGAGTCATTCCAGAAAGTTCCTCTTAGAGGATTCTTGAGGTTTGTGAAATGCTCCTTCTAAAAATTAGAAAATGGAAGAAACAAAAGGCTACAATTGAACATCCAGTGCAAATGGAATTAAACCGTGAAAAGCTCCGGGGAACAAGTGAAATCCAGTTAGGTTTTTGTTTTTCTGTAAATATATCAATCATTCTTTCAATATTTATTGAAAGGCAATAAAAGGTGGGGTTAAGCGTTTAGGCTTTGGAGTCAGATATATACGTAGTCAAATCTGATTCTGCCACTTGTAAACTGTGAGATCTTGGGTAAGTTGCAAGCTTCTCTAAACCTTGTTTTATTGATTGTAATAAAACCTACTTCATGAAGTTGTGAGGATTAAATCGGAGAATGCATATGATATATCTCCCATTGTTTTGAAACCCTTAAGCATTATTTTGCCATGTGCATACTGAGTGACTATCATGTGCAGGCAGTTAATGAAACAAAGTCCCCAGTATCTTATAAAGTATGTTCTAGTTGAGAGAACAGAAAATTTCACAAACCCATACCAAAAAAAAAGACATATGTATCTTGTGGTCCAAAAGAAAATTAAAGCAATGTAAAAAGACAAAAAGACATGGATTTGAGTGAGATTGCTACTTGATATAAATAATTCAGAGCGAGGTTCTGTAATAGCATCAGGTTTAACCAGATATTAAAGGGAGGGGGGAGTAAGACCTGCAGATATGTGGGAGTCAAGTGCTTTAGAGAGAGGAAACACCACAGAGGCCCCAAGGCAGGAGAATGCAGTGGTGAACTCTGAAGAGTCCAATGTGGCTATAGCAGAGGGAGGTCCAGAAGGAGCTGGGGCAAGGACAAGGAGGTCATTGCAGGTTGTTTATGAGGAGCTGGAATTTGATATCGAGTGAGGCAGAAGTCATGGGAGGGTTATGAGCAAAGAAGTGACATGACTTAGGTTTTAAAAGGATGCTTGGTTTCTGAGTGGAGAATAACCTACATTGGGAAAGCAAGGATACAGGGGGATTAGTTAGGAGGGTTTTTGATACTTCAAGCAGGAGATGATGGAGGCTTAGACTAAGGGAGATGGAAGAACTGGAGTGAAATGGTCAGAATCTGGGCATATTGGGGAGGTAGACCTAAAAGGATTTGCTGTTGAATTTGATGTGTAGTGTAAGAGGAAGAGAGAAATCAAGGATGATAAAAATTTTTAGTATGAGTATGAAAAATGCAGGGGCAACTTACTGAAATGTGGGGGACATCTTGAGTGTGAAGTGCTGTTGCAGATAATGTACTTTACCTCAGTCAACATGCTTTCACTCTCTTCTCCCTTCCATCCTTTGGAGTAGAAACTGAAAAATGAAATACTCCAATTCCTAACCTCCCTCAGATAGAGTTCTGGCCAATAATGTGTAGGTAGATGTTCCTGGCTGAACTCCTTGGGAAAAGAAAAAAGAAGAAGAAAATAAACAAGGCCTAGCATCATGAGAAGGCTTTCCCCCCTATATATATATATAAGGATTTTATTTATTTAACTTTAGAGAGAGGGGAAGGGAGGGAGAAAGAGAGGAACAGAATCACCGATCAGTTGCCTCCCGCACACCCAGCTGGGGACCTGGCCTGCATGCAACCCAGCCTTGTGCTCTGACGGGGGTTCAAACTGGTACGGGATGATGCCCAATCCACTGAGCGACATCAGTCAGGGCTTTTCCCCTATATTTTTTAGCCTTTTCACCATTTCCCTGGAATGCAGAAAGAAGACTTACATTGTAGCAGCTGTCCATGATAAGAACCAAATGTGCAGCACACAGATGGAAGGTTGAAGGAGAGCAGGTTCTTGATGTCAGCCTATAGCAAGAATATCTTCCCTGGACTGAGTGACATAAGTAAGTCCGTCATGTCAATCAAGCCTTCTGTTATTCTGAACAGAATGTTTTCTTAACTGCTAAATGTACATTAAATATCAAAGTGGTGATGATGAGTAGGCAGTTGGACCTATAGTCTGAAGATAAGAGAGGAGATTAGGTATGAAGATACTTGCCAGGACAAGCACACGGTCAGGTCAGCAAGTAGATGGTATTGAGAACTGTCAGGCTGGCAGGATCAGCTCTCAGCGAGAGTGAGTGTAGAGAATGAAGGGAAGAGCCCTGGGAGGCGGACCTGCAGCACTTTGGAGTCAGAGGTCAGGAAGAGAGGAGAACCAGAAAAGAAGATGGAGAAGGCATGGCCAGCGAAAGAGAAGCCACATGCTTGGCATCCTCGCAGACCCTTGAAGAATATCTCCCACATGGGGAGTGATCAGCTGTGTCAGATGTGAATGAGAAATGAAGTAAAATGCATCAGTGGACCTGCAAATACAGAGCTCATTGGTGACCTTGACAAGAGCATTTTCAATGCAATGTGGAGGAGCTGGAATGATTATTGTGTACTTACTATGCCAAGACTCAGAAGGGACCTATGCTTATCAGAAACAATCCAGTACACTACCTCCTTTTCAGTAAAATGGAGAACCAAGCAACCAACCATATAAACAAAAAACAGTTTTCGTTGATGAAACTTCACTAAGAGAAGAGATGGCCATTCTTTTATCCATATAATAACACTTTTATAGTCTTTTCATCTAGTTAAGAAACTTGTAAGAGAGGCATGGGAGATAGTGAGGTGTGTTACAAAGAGAAGACATTGAGAGAACTAGGTTCTAGTTCTTCCCCTCCACATCTGCATCACATCCTGCATGGGTCATGGACCCGGCTTGGTCTTATTTTTCTCATATCTACAACCGAGTAGACTCCACTTTAAGATTCCCTTCCAATTCTGATTTTCTGTATTTCTAGACTAGCGGGTAAATATTTTCGAATTGATATATCCAAAATAGCACCCAGAATGTCATGGGCACTCAAGAAATATGTGCTTAATGACACAGAGATAGGAGACTTGCCCGGTAAGAGATCGTGTGTAAAGGAGGCAAGGGCGAGGTCTTCCAACTCCAAGGTTAGTGATAAATTTTGTCTGGAATTCAAGATTTAAAACATTAAATCTCTCTGTTCATAAGAACATCTCTCTCTTTCTGCACATTCACAGTTACATGGATACTAGCCAGGTAAAATAGTCAGGTCTCCTTGACTAATTGGTCTGGACTTCAGGGACCTTCAAGAGATATATACACCTCACATGTATTGAGACAACTGATTTGATGACTAGAGCATCATTTAAAATAGCTCAGAGTGTTTTGTAAGTTAAAAGGCAAGAAAAAGTCATTCAAAGAATAAAGGAAACCCTTTTGTTTTTATTTTGAGGAGGTTTGTTTGTTTGATTCCTCAAAGTAAAAGTGCCCCCCAAATTCCCACACAAGCAGAAACGTAGTTAAGCTGCCTGGTTCTGTCTTGAGGATGCAAATATCACAGCCCAGTTTTATGTCAGCTTGAAAGATAATGTCATACAGAAAATTAAGACCATCTGATGAAATCATGTCATGAAATGTGGCTTGAGAGAGCAGCTTTTTGCATGTTACGATTTGATATATTTTCACACCCAAACTCAAATGAACAGGCAAGAAGCCTCAATTATTGCAAAATTTGAAAATTTCAGACAAATTTATAAGGTGTTTACTGAGGAGAAAAGGGAGGGGGGCCTCTTAAATACTGTCTCTTTGTAACAGCCTTGATTTTACGTTATGTGTCTGAGGAACCAAATGCCTCAGCTTTTCATTTAGAGTTTTGAATTTAATCTGATGGCAGTTTGGATATAATACTGATGCATTTATTGTTAATTTCCTTAAAGCCTTACCATCTAACAATGGAGACCATTATCACCCCAAATACCTTCTGTGTTTGTAGGGATTTACATATTCCACAGTGCACAGAAGCTGTCTCTAAAGCAAGACTTAAGAGGACTATATGAGGAGCAAGAGTATATTTCCTTAGTAACTAGCTGGTCTTTTTTTTTCTGCTCTGCAGACCTGTTTCCCAGAAGATGAGAAGGAGACCTGACAGGACTTTATTGGTTCATAAATTAACTTGGTAGATTTACAATCATTACTTGGAATGCCAGGAACTTTTTCTTTAGGAACTTATTTTCAAGAGAGAAAAAAAACGTATTTAGTGCAGAGTATGAAATTGACATCTCAAGTCCTCTAGAAAAAGGTGGGTCAGTTTGTTTGTCACCTGTGGTCCTGATCCCGTCTGCCATCTACAGTTATTTTAGGCCAAAAGGAATACTTAAACACATCTTCATGCTTACATTTGCTTTGCAGTGTAAATGAATAAACAATAAATCATCATTAGCTATGAGATCACTGAGATGTAGTCAAATCTGCTGGCTTCTTGAAGGGACTGTAATGAAGTAGAGAAGGTCAGATGAGCGCCATGCAAGAGTCTAAAATATCTGTTACTTCCTGCTAGCCTGCAAGTCTGATCCAGGAGTGAAGAAAGATAGGTTAATATCTGCGTGACCTTCGCCTCCCAACTCCCACCCAAAGATGTAAATAAGCCAACTTTTGAAGATAAATGGCCCCATCCTGTGCAGACCTCTGGGCTCAGGGTTCATGAGAGGTATTTTCCTAAGGGCATGAGTGAAGGAGATTCGATATTGACAGGGAGTGGGAAGAAATTCCTACACACATCTATTGGATCAAAATTCACGATTTTTTTTTATCCATGCCCAGAAGAGACCTACATGGTGGTCTCCAGCCCTCTCCGAAGAATGGGTGCAGAGGAACAAGTATTCAAATTCAGGGCCCTACATCCTGCGGAAAAACATAGGCTACTAATGATGAAACTGCCCATTTGGCCAAAGCAAATTTGAGCCCCACATTTTGCTGTGGTCCAGGCAAGCAAATAAAAATTTTTTTTTCAAGTCAGGTGGGGCTAATTATAGGAGGCAGAGAGTAGGTAAAATAGCTCCTTGTTCAGAAGCATCCACATATTTTTCTGAGATGAAGAGCAAATATTTTGTTTAAATAGCAAGCAATTTTCTATAAAAGTGCTACTGCTTGGAAATGCTCTTTATGATTTATTGCTGCCTTTTAACCTGAAAAAATATTAATAACTGAGCAGCCCTTGTTGGTATCTTTATTATGCTTAAACCCAAATAGCCATAATATTATAACTGGTGTGGCCACATTCAATATTTTTCTTTCATGAATGCAGCATGGGCTTATTAACAGAGACCAGAAAATAAAAATAGAAGCGACCTTCTAGGCTTCAGCTTCACATGGAGATACCACAGCAGCAATACGGCAGCTAACTTTCAGAAAAAGCTGGGGTGAGGCCGGGCAGAGAATCTCTGCATTTTCCCCCTTTCCTACTGGGTAGAGCACTTCCTCTGCCTCCGGATTCATGTCATCGTTCAGCTGTTTCTTCTGGGAAAGCCAGAACCCAGAACAGAATCTCAGTGAAAAAGCAACCAATAAATTAGATCTGTTTGTGAGCAATTTGCAGTTAGTTCTATTCTCCTTGCCTATTAAGATTCTTTATTTACTTCACCAGGAGATTTCTGCTGACAAGTCCATCCATTTACCTCTAGCCTAAATAAAATGATAATAAACAAAATGTCAAAAAATGTATTCATGGGGCTGTCCTCATTCCCACCCCCTCCCTGTTTCCTTTTTCACCAAGCTGGTATGTTAAAGTACCATGAGAGCTAGAACGTTTAAAACTGACACATTGGCGAGGGCTTTTAGTTTAGCTAATTGGCTACATTTTATGATGATGTTTACACACACACACACACACACACACACACACACATGTGTGTGTGAGGGCACATAGGAGGGCACGTGTCTATCAGCTCCTGCTGCTTAGTTCCTCATCTGATCTGGCTAGTATTCATGTCTCTAAGATAGGGAGGTTGGATGGAGGCATACTAAGGGAAAGGAAATGCTCCATTTTCTACTTATGGATGATTCCCAGAGGAATGTTTTGTTTCAAAGTATCTCTGGAGTCCTTTGGGTGAAAGGCAAACAATGAGCAGTTCTATCTCATACATAACTCCAATGGAGACACCTATGATACAAAACAGAGATCCCCCGAGGGCACTGTTATACATTTATTATAAAGCAAAGATTAAAACAATTTTATGGAAATTAAAGATAATATGGAACATTTTTCTCTCTCTCAGTCAAAGAGTAACATGAGGCAGTTCAACAAACAGCTCCAGGCAATTCCACACGAGATGATCGAAGGGCTGGGACTGAGGGGACACGCAGGGCAGCTACAGACTGAGAGGTGCAGGCTTTTCACCAGGGCATCTTGCCGGTGTTTGGCAACGGTGTTCCGGTGAAAAATGATATGCCTACAAAATCAGAACAATGGGCCAGTCCAGGGTACTTAGGTGGTTTGCCCTCCTCAAATCTATCTCAACAGGACAGGCTGCAAACAGCAGGGTGGGGACCAGGAGGGGTGCTCTGGAGAGCTTTTTATTTCTTCTGTTTTGGTGTGCATGTGTGCGCGTGTGTGATTTGTCCTGTTCCTATTTGATTCACATGCTCAATGAAAAATGAAAAAAAATGATTCACATGCTCAATGAAAAAAAAAGCCCTGAAAATTTGCAAAAACTCCAAACTAGTAGCATTTCCATTTTATATACAATAGAACCCCATTACCAAATAAAAGTGGTTGTCAGAGGAGAGTAAAAGATCTACGTTAAGCAAGAGATGTACTCTATCTACTCCATTTGCACACAGGGGTCTGAGCTGACCTCTAGCACACCAAATTTATGGTGGAAGGAGGGCTTTTAAATTGTTTGTCTTATTTCGATCCTCTGTCTGGATATCTCCTTCATACCTCCCAGGCAGTAGCTCTCATGGGTAAGCTCATATTTTTGTTAATAAAAAAATGCAATGGGTGCTAATCTAGGCTTCCATCAGGGCCCTTCAAGCTTTCCAATGCTAATAACCACTCGCAAAGAAAGGGTCATCAAAAGGCTTCAGGCTGCGTGGTTTTGTGGTGAAGGCAGTGAGTCATTTTCCGAAATGTCTACTTTTCTTTCCCTGGTCCACTGTTGGATAACCATGGGGCATTTATTAGTTAATTGTTTTCTTTTAGCCCTGATTTCTTCAGCTGTAAATGGCTACTGTTTACTTATTTAACGTGGGTCTAGGCATGGCAATGATTTATGGAGTGAACTAGTTAAGATGCTGGGTTTTGATCTGACTGACCCATGTAGGAATCTCAAGTCATTACTCACTAGCTCTATGACTTAGGATAAGTAAGCAACTATAACTCATTATATATACATATGTATTAATTATTATAAAGATTAGCTGGAATATAAAGTGTATAAAGTATGTTAAGATAGTGATTGGCACATGGCACTCACTAGATGTACAGATTTTATAAATAATGATAATAGCTAAACGTATCTGGACCTCTACACAAATAATTAACTAAAGAGGAAGCATTATCGTACAATTATTGTTTATAAATAATAACAGCAACATTTATATACAGATTTTTATGAGCTCTGCACAGCAACGAATTTTAACACCAGATCACAAACACAACACTTCACCTTTCATTTTAAAGTATATGGCTTTTCACATAGTGGTATAATGCAGTACAGACGCTTGAAACACCTCCAATTTTAATTCCCCTCCCCCGCTACCACCTCTTGCTTTGAGCTCTCTAATGAAAAGTAAAGGTTAGGGGCAGTCTGTTTGAGGCTGAAGCTTACTAGACAGACCAGGCCCGCGGATGGCGCAGGGCTCAGAGAGAGATGTGAACAGGAAGGGATACATGGAGAAACTTATGAAACACACAGAAGGTGTCTGCACTTTTGTATTAAAAAATCCACTAGGGAAAAAAAACTGGGCACCAAAAATAGCAGGAAAAATATTTTCAAGCACTTTTCCTTTACTTCCTTTTGCCCTTCCAATAGGAACTGTTTTGTCCCAGATGGATGAATGTGTTTAGTAGGATTAATACAAAAGCCCTCTTGTTAGAATTCATTAAAAACAAAATATAAGAGTGACCTCCTTATAATCACAAAAAGACACGGAAGCCTGGGTTCCTGGGGAATAACACACATTAAGGGACATTAAAGGGACAAGTCTTTCACTTTTACCTGATAACATTCATCCTGGAGTGTCACTGTTTAATTATGGTTTTTTTGAATGTTTGGGCAATAAAGGAATCAGAATTTATTTTCAAACACATACTGATGTGCAGCCAAGTAATATAGTTGCTTCTTATCTCATCATGAGGTTAAGGCCTATGCCTTTAAAGGGATAACAAATAAATTCTTGGGTGTTTTTCGCCTTTTAAATATTTTGAATATATGAATTCATCAGGATTTGGGGATTAGGTAACTGCTGTCTACACAAAAAAATCTGCAGAATTTTTCATTACTTTTTTATTAGTTGGCAGCAAATACTCTAACTGTGAACTTTTATGAAGCTATAACCATAAAGGACCTTCTGATACCAGTATGATGATAATTCTGAATTTCCTCTTTGCAGCTGTGTTTGATCCCTCGTAGTTGGTACAATCTATTGTGTGTGTGTGTGTGTGTGTGTGTGTGTGTGTGTGTGTGTGACTTAACAGAAGACAGCTGGCTCACTACTGTATTGCCTTCAAGCACTTTCTCGGGAAGTTCTTGAATTAAACCCGCATGGAAGCCCAATTCCCCTCTTCACCTTTCCCTTAAGGTGGTTATAAAATGTCAGTAGAAAGCAAAGCTGTTTATTTTACTTAGGATTGGATTCTGTTAGTAAATGAATTTCTGGTGGGGCTTATGTCTAAACCACATCTTTCAATCACATTCTTTACATTACTAAATGTGTATTAAATTGTGCCATAAATATTAATTTCAAATTCAGAAATTCAAATTTCACCTAAAGCCAACTGAATAAGCTGAGAGACCAACTGTTTAACAAGTTCTAGATTCATATTCTAGGTCCACTCTCAAAGCCTCTCTTCTCTTTGGTGTGCAGTAGGCCAGAAAGACAACTGTGCTGTCTTCCTAGCAGGCAGCTTCTCCAGCTGGCGGGGTCTGTGGGCTGACTTTAACATGACAGCTTGGAGATCTCTGCAAACAGAGTGTGGGAATCCTGGCAGGATGGATGGCTCTGTGAGATTCCAGGAGCTGGTATATGCTCAGGCACACCCTGGCTACTGAGCCATGACTGATGCTTCATGGGTTGGGACAGTTTTCTAATATGATGAAACAAGGCAGTGACCTGGTGGCAGGAACAGAGGATATTGGGGCGTGGATTAGTCTGAGATAATACGGTTTCTCTGGGCTAGGCATTAGTGGCATTTCCTATGAGACCCAGCTATGTTTCCATTTCCAGGGTCTCACAGGCAGGAGGCCCTCCCTGGACCCCCAATTTTTCCATCCAGCTCTTTGCAACCACCTACGCTCTTTAAAGAGTATTTTACAAAGTGCCACAGAAAGCAGGCTGCTGCTAATAGTGCACGTGTAGATAAGACATGAAGGCGAAGACTTACATTGCATTTTTTCCCTGTAACTCAGTTTAACTCTGAAGGTATTTTATCTTTTCTCTTACTAAATTCAAGGCGGTTTATAGAGAAGGGCAATGACATCAGCAGAAATTGCAGGATGGATAGTAGAAACCATCTACCTGCTTTTTTTTTTTTTCATTTCCTCCAGACCTGAGCCTGTTCTTTCCACATAAAGCTGTAAAAGTCTACCATTTGTTTCAGAGCTTTGAGGAATCAATGCACACGTTCTTTCATTAAAGAGAGGCAGGATATCCCTTGGTATGCAGATTTCTGTACTGCTTAGGTTTAAAAATTCTTGAGGCCAAAATATGATGTTCAATGGTTCTCCATCTTTTCTTTTGGGGAAATTCATTTCATTTTTGTTACAAAGTCTCATGATCCTCCATACATGTGTTTTAAAATGTGAATTATTAATCACATCCACCATTGTAGCCCTTTGACAATATATTGAAAAATAATAAATGTAGCTGTATGATATCTAATACTATTTGACATAATCCTTGGCTTTAGCTTCACTTACCTCTCATTTAGCTCCACTGTTTTCCAGGAGCCTAGAGCCCCCATATTGGCAATCACCATACTCCCTGAATGGAGGTGGCTTCTGGAAGGCATTTGCTATGGTCTTAAGTGCAGCAATATTAACCGAGTGGATCTTTTGGTATCATCTGGAATCTACTTGCTAGCATCATCTTATTTCCTTGGTGCTTAAAAACAGAGCCTGCTTGGATTAGCAGGTAAACCCCAGATGACAACAAACACACAATGGACAAACACGCTTCCCAATCACGTGGATAACTCTACCATCTCTGTGGTGTTAGTTCGCAGATTTGTGGCATTTTTCACATGAGTTATATGCCTCCACTCAAACAAACAAGCTAACGAAAAGGACTAGGGTCAACATTCTGAGGAGTATGGAGATAAATAGTTTATGCGTGGTGGTAGAGCCCTCATTTTTCCTCCTATGCAATGCTCCCAGGCTTATGTTTGAATGATGCATTTGACTCAAACAGTAAGAATCTGTAAAATGTAGTGGAAAAGGAGTAGAAGGTACTGGTTAAGAGAAGGCTTTGTAGCCATATCTGGGCTTAAATAAGTATTTCAATACTTACCAGCTGTCTGAACTTGGGCAAGCAACTCAAACTCTCTCCAACTCTTGGTTTTATCATCCCTAAAGGAGCAATAATATTTATACCTGTAAGTTAGTGATTATTAAATAATAAAATTATGTAAAGGCTTAGCACAATTGATGGTGCATAGCAGCACTCAAAATTTGTAGTAATGGTTGTAAGTACCTCGTGACAGGTTAGAAGAAAGAGGTTCCAGGGAATAATATCAGAGTTTAATTCCTTTTGGGTATTTCTCCTTAAAATCAACTGGCTCCATCTTCACTGTGCAGAGTGTTCTGTGCAGGTCAGGTATCAGGCCTCACATGTGCTGTTCAGGACATGGGGACAACAGGAGCCCTGGGAATTGACCTGGCAAACATGACAGGGGCTAAGGAAGCAGGAACAGAAGGGAGGGTGGGGAAACACTGTGGGGAAATGGGAGGAAGAGCAAAAAAGAGAAAAGGAAAGAAAAAGAATATTGGCAAAAAAAATGAAGGGCATTTAGGGAGCTATGTGAATATTTCAAGTGATTATAGTAGGACATTTAGTTGAAAAGGCTCATAGGCTGGAAATCTGCAACTGAGTTTCCACATCTTGCTATGTATAGCATGCACTTGTTGCCCAGATTTTTGAGGGGAAAATAAGGATACATGGGTAGTACCTGAAATACCTTTATCTGTTCTTGTGTTTTTTAATTGTTTGTTACATAAAATTTCTTGTACCATTATATGTTAAAAAATAAATGCTAATTTTTTATGATACAAAAAACAAATACATAAACATAAATAAATAAGAAAGTCAAATTAAAAAATTAAAGTGAAAGGTTTTTTTTTTTTCCCTGAAAGTTTGGGCCAAAAATGTGGGTGTGCATTATACACGGCAAAATATAGTCACAGCAGTAAGGGCTCTTATTATTGGAACTGACGTTGAGAGCTGGGGCAGAGACATTATGCCTTCACGTTTAGGCTTCCAGTTTTTATGATGCTCTGGCATTACCACTTAACTAAAAATGATAACACTACTAATGGTAATAATAATGATAACTAAATTGGTTTCTTGCCATGCGACAGGCTTGTAGACATGTCTTAATTCATTTAACCTCATGACACCTCTGTGAAGCAGGAAATATTTTATTCTGGCCATTTTACAAATGAGAAGACTGTGGCTTGGGAAGAGTGTGGGACTTGCCCATGGTAATACTGGGAGTAAATGGCAGAGCTCAGAGAAACGCAGATCTCTCACTCCTGAGCCTGAGTCCTTAACGGGGTCGCTGTGCATGGCTGCATGGGCTGGGCGCTGCACGGTCCCTGATGTTGGCTCTCATTCAGAGACTGATGTGAATGGGGCAGCTCTGGAGCTATGTGATGCAAGAGCCCCAGTTCTTGATCTCTGTAACTCAAATTTAAGGCCCCTAACCGCTCCCTTTAAATGAGTAAGGCAAGCCTTACATCTTAGTTTAATATCTTCAATCAGAAGAGAGCTGCTTGGCCTCTGATTTTCCCTCTGTACCTTTCATGAAAACAGCAATTCATGTCTGTGAATGCGTTTTGAATGTAGGCATTAGCTAAACAAGTCAATCACCACCAATGATCCTACTCAAGATAGATTCATGTTAATCAAATATCCTTAAACAATGTCTAGACTCTGCTAGTTTAAATCAGATTCACTTCTAAAGTTTGGACTCCTGAATTAATATATGGAAGAAGGAAAAAAATCTTTTCCAACTAATCCTTAGCATTGAGGACCACCATCATGAAACTGACAGACTGTTTGATCTTTGTCCAAACTGCTGTGATCCGTTAAAATTAATAGTATTTAGTGTTGGTTGTTTTTTCCAGGTAAATGAAAACTTGTTTTGGAGTGAAACGAGATTTGTGTTTTCTGAATCCCAAGGGTAGGATGCTTTGTCGCACATAGCAGCCCAGGTTGCGATTTCAAGAATCTGGTTGAAGTCTAGAAACGTCCAAAAAAAAAAACAACGGTTACACAGCCAAAGCTAAAGGCTGGGATTGAAACTAGAGGCCGTGGTGGCAGAGTCGCTGTATGGAAAATTGGACCGGGGAAGAGAAGCACCAGCCATTTCCTAGGAGACAGAAAAAATCTAGAAGAGAATTAATTTCTTGGCTGTCCAGCTCCATCCTCATCATCTCTGTCATTATGTTTAGGGTTGTTGTTGGTATCTGATTTGACATTAATCACTTATGGAAATGACTCGAGATTTTTTGACTTTTAAACTATGATAGCAGAAGCTTTCCTTTGAGCTTCTTTCCTGAATTTTCTTAGCCTGCATTTGTTCTGTCCCTTCCCCTCTCATGACTCACATGTCCTTCCTTTACACATGTGTGTCATCTGCTTCTCAAACTCCACTGTATTCCTTTCCTCCAAAAATTGTGGAGAGTATTACTTTCCCATTAGAGCAGAATGCTAAGAGCCATTTAGTGTTCCAAAATTCCATGAACAGCTTGAGCGTTTGCTCAGTTTTAAACGACCTCCACTCATCATTTTAGCAAATGGAGATGCATTAAATGGTTCCAACAGGTGTATGATTATAAAAAGAATGTCAAATTTTTGTGGAAATTAATACTGGAATATGGGGTCTACTATTACTGCTTAGCAGCAAATGGTTCAAGTAGTATAATAATATAGCAGGCTCAGGGAGCCAATTAATCCATTAGAGGAAAATTCCATTTATTTAAAAAAATAAAGAGATTTTAACTTTAAAGAGGAACTGCATACAACAATTCTAAGTGAAATTCATCTTAGCGAGTTATAAACTATTTTGTGGATCATTTAAAATCTAGTTATAAAAGCAAAGAAGGGTATCAAGAAAACATAATTGCTCTTTTTAATAAAATGTACTTTTTTAGGGTATACTAAAACTTTATACCACTGACATGAATTATTTTGGCATCTTATTGGCAGTTACACCGGACAAAAGGTGGAAGTACATAAGTGCAAAACAAGTTCTTGGCTTTGTTACTTCATCCCTGCAGACTCCAGGACTTTATTTACGGCTAAATTGAAGCTGGACGTCAAATCTGGGCCCCTCAGAACAAAATCTTAATAATTAACTAGCAAAAGTGAACATGATCGCTTCTGACACACCTACACTGGTAATTATCGCTTTGAGGCCATTTACTAATGAAATTAATGTATTCATTGCCCTAACAAATTAGCATAACTCATACATAATGCCCCACATTTCAAGACCTCACTAGAAAAACAACACTTAATACCGCAGAATGAGATGGCAAGGGCATTACATACAGACAGTATTCACTGAATCACTACATGTTAAAAACCATAATAGCTAAGGGTTCGTTGCAATGCAAAATGTAAACACAATGTGGGTATTAAAGCCATTAATAGTGTAGTCAAGAGTGTACAATTGATGATTATCTTTGCACTTCAAATAAGCAGATATTACAATAGCAGTAACCATGGAATCTAATTAACTGGCTACTTTTAGAGCTACAAAGTATGAAAAGAATCTCCGCAGACAGCCTCTTCTTCCCCAGCACAGTGATAAAGAATATTGTTCACCTGTTGCCACTTCTCTGCATTTCTCGCTGAATGAACTCAATAGCACACTAATTAAATTCTGTCCCCCAGCCCTGCAGTAAGAGGGTTAAAAAAAAGTTAAACAGTTTCAGTATCTACATGTTACCCTTCAAGGGGAAAAATGTGAAAAGTTATCCTTGGATAAGCTTAATGCTTTAGTATAAAAAGTGATTTTGCTTTCATTCTCCATATGTTTTTCACTTCAAATGACAAAGAGATTTTAAGTTGAGTGGGGTAGCCAGAAGACAAAGAAAAAAAAAAGACTCTAAACTATCTTATGTATTTTTTTGACAAATTGTAACCTAAAGACATCTCCCAGGCATACAAGCATACTGAAAGGTGGTGGTGGAGTTCTCATTGCCCCTGCCCTAGGCCCACATTAAGGAATTTGTGTACTGAAATAATCACATACTCAATGAGAAGGTGTTAATGCAGATAGGCTAGGTACACATGCCTTCATTGGGAGCAGCCAGCAGTCACTGGCAAATTGAGGCTTGGGTTTGACGTATGCTTGATGAAACAATGATTTTTTTTACAGAGATACTTGCATTCACAGTACCCTTCAATTCACAAGAGTTGGACTCTATTCCAGAGAGCCTAGAAATATGCATTTCATCAAAATTCAGGGCATCATATCTGAGAGAACTCATAGAATTGATTACAATTGAAGACGCACATCTTCACGGATGGAAGTAAATTTGAAGATCACGTAATTCAACTCTCCCACTCTGTACACTGAGAAATAAACATTTTTAGCATTTAAGCAACTTGTCCAAGGTTTCATAGTAGGTTCAGTCAGCTGGGTTTTTCCAATTTCAGTCGCAGAGTTCCTTTCACTACACTGATGAGAAAGTGAATGCATGAGCTCTAAGGAAATAAATTGTAGGTGTCTCCTTGCTTCATTTAATGGGAAAAATAACCAATAAGTATGTCTTAGAATCAGGGACTTTTGCAGTTTCATTAAAGCATCCTAGAAATAGGTTTTTAAATAATGTTAAGCCAGAAAATCCATAAATCCTGAAATGTATGAGAGCGTTTCAGCCATAAAAAATCCACTCCTTAAAAATCCACACCTCCACCCTGACTTCTACCTCTCCTCGTATTATTCCAGGGGGGCTTTAATACCTTCTTTCATCAAATATATGTAGAGAGTTGATGTGAGAGCAAAAGAGTCGGGAAAAGGGAAAATCCTATTTGGTTATTTGTTAACTATATCTAACACAAAACAAAATATGAGTTTCAATAAATTGATAAATCATATATACATATATATGTTTATATTTGTTTTTGCATTGCAAAGACCAAACTTTAGGGTTGCTCACCAACAGATTCTTGTGAAAATTTTAAATCAAACAGAAATAGAACAGAGACTAAAGTGGTGAGAGTATTATGTTTCTGTTAGAGCTACTGCATAATTTTTGTCTGTGTTCTGGTTTGTAATTAATTTGCACAGAAGAGGACTTGTGCTTTTATAACTTCCACAGCTCCCTTCGAGTATGGCTCTGATCTAGTGTAGTGTGCCCATCCCTACCTCCTTCATCTTTGATCCTTCTTTTCTTCCCTCCTCCCTCCCCTCTTCCCTCCCATCTTCCCTTCTCCCTTCCTTCCTCCTTCCACCCTCCTTCCTGCCTTCCTCCCCTTACCTTCTTCTTTCCCTTGAAGTTATTTCCAGAATATTCTCCACCTCACTGTGTATGTCACAAAACTGGCCAGACTGGTGACGGATGGTGATGCAAACTTCAGCTCACTCCCTGGCACCAATGACTTCTTTGCTCCCTTCTATATGATGCAAGTTGGTGAGATCGAGATTGCCCAAGTTTGGAGATGGGACGTGTTTAACTGCTCTCTCTGCTCCCTCTGAAGCCAAAAGGAGAAGTATTAATAAGGCAACATTGCAAACACTGACAGGCACACTCAGATATGCATTTTAGGTCTTTAGGAGACAAATGAGGTGGCCTTGTGACATGAAAACTTGAGTAACAAATGTGCTTTTTTTAGGTATAGACTATGGACTTGAACCAAGTGAAATGTTGGCTAAAGCTCAGTTCTAAGAATATTTCAATACGCAAAGAATATTTTGGGTTCAGTACATTTAGAAACTGTAGACATTTGATACTAGTTTTAACTTAAAGTCAATACTACTATTAATTGAAAAAAATAGTAATAATAGCTACTAGAGCATTGAATAGTATGGGGTAGGCAATATATGCTAATAAATTTACATATAATAACTGATATCATCCTCTAAAGAATACTATGAGTTAGGCTTTATTTTCAGTAATATCTTCATTTTAACTCTTTGAGGCTCAGAGAGTAATAATAAAACTAATTATTATTATAATAAGAATAATAGTAGTTAACATGATTACCACTACTTCCAATGTGATAAGCCCTTCTCTGTGTGATTACATTTAATCTTATGTAATCTTTGAAACAATCCAATAAATTAGGTATAATAACCCCCATTTTGCAGGATATTA
>VMDR010011714.1:0-27936 GCA_007922815.1 Macrotus californicus | reverse complement strand
TGGTAGGTAGAAGATAGACAGGGGGAGGTTAAGAATAGTATGGGAAATGTAGAAGCCAAAGAACTTATATATATGACCCATGGACATTAACTAAAGAGGGGGAATGTGGGTGGGAAGGGATGTGCAGGGTGGAGGGGAATATGGGGGGGGGGAATGGGACAACTGTAATGGCATAATCAATAAAATATATTAAAAAAAAAAAAGAAAATGGGCAAACGACTGGAACAGATATCACTGAAGAGTATATGCAGATGGCAAAGGAGCTTGTGATATCTTCAATCTCATTAGCCATCAAGGAAGTGCAAATTAAGAACACTCCAGGAAGGATTAGCACTGTTAAAATGTCTATTCTATCCTAAGCAATCTATAGATTTCATGCAATCCCTATCAAAATACCAATGATGCATTTCACAGTACTAGAGCAAATAATTCAAACATTTATATGGAAACACAAAAGACCCCAAGTTGCCACAAAGTTGAAGGAATCATGCTACTTGATATCAAACCATACTACAAGACCATAGTAATCAAAATAGCATGATACTAGCATGAAAACAGACATATAGATCAATGGAATGAAAAGGAGAACCCAAAAATAAATCCATGCCTCTATGGTCAATTAATATTTGACAAAGGAGACAAGAACATACAGTGGGTAAAGAGAGTCTATTCAATAAGTGATGTTGGGAAAATTGGACAGATACTTGCAAAAAAATGAAACTAGACCACCTTCTTACACCGTATACAAAAACAAACTCAAAATAGATTAAAGACTTAAATGTAAGATTTGATACCATTAAAATCCTAGAATAAAACATAGGCTGTAAAATCTCTGACATTTCTCTTCATATTTTTTTCAGACATATCTCCTCAGGCAGGGGCAACAAAAGAAAAAATAAACAAATGAGATTACATCAAACTAAAAAGTTTTTGCACAACAAAGAAAACCATCATCAAAATGAAAAGACAACCCACTGAATGGGAGAACATATTTACCAATGATACATATGAGAAGGGGTTAATACCCAAAATTTATTAAGAACTTATACAACTCAACACCAAAAAACAATTTAATTTAAAAAATGTGCAAAGGACCTGGATAGACACCTCCCAAAGGAAGACATACAGATGGTCAATAGACATATGAAAAGATGCTCAATGTCACTAATCATCAGAGAAATCCAATTTAAGCCACAATGAGATACCACCTCACACCTGTCAGAATGGCTATCATCAATTTAAAAAAAAGTGTTGGCAAGGATATAGAGCAAAGGGAACCCTTGTGCACTGTTGGTAGGAATGCAGACTGGTACAGCCACTGTAGAAAACAGTATGGAGGTAGCTCAGAAAGTTAAAAATAAAACTGTCTTATGACCCAGCAATTCCACTTCTGGATACATATTCGAAGAGACCCAAAACACTAATTTGAGAGAATATATGCTCCTCTATGTTCATTGCAGTGTTATTTACAATAGTCACCTATGGAAGCAATCCAAATGCCCATCAGCAGATGAGTGGACAAAAAGCTGTGGCATATAGATACAATGGAATATTCCTTGGCCATAAAAAAGAATAAAATCTTACCATTTGTAACAGCATGGATGGACCTAGAGAGTATTATGCTAAGTGGAATAAGTCAGAGAAAGACAAATAATATTTGATTTCGCCTATATGTGAAATCTAAAGAACAATGTAAATAAACAAAACAGAAACATACTCATAGACACAGGGAACAGACTGATGGTTGTCAGAGGCAAGGGTGGATGGGGGACTGGATAAAAAGATAAAGGATTGAGAAGTACAGACTAGTAGTTACAAAATAGTCATGGGAATGTAAAGTACAGCACAGCAAATTATTATAATAACTATGGATGGTACCACTTGAGTACTGGAAATATCAGGGGGAATACTTTGAACAGTATATGGTAGTCTAACCACTATGTTGTATACCTGACACTAATATAAAATAATATTTAATGTAAACTTTGATTGAAAAAATTCAAAATAAAACACCACTACACACTTCTCAGACTAATTTTAAAAATAGTGACAACACCAAATGCAGAGAAACTGAATCACTGATTTATTGCTGGTGGGAATGTAAAGTGGTATAGTCACTCTGAAAAATAGTTTGGCAGTGTCTTATAAAACTGAACATGTAATTACCATATAACCCAGCAATTGGACTCTTAGGTATTTATTTCAGAGAAATGAAGACTTACGTTCACACAAAAAAACTGTATACAAATGTTCACAGTAGCTTTATTTGTAATAGCCAAAAACTGGAAACAATGCAGATGCTCTTCGGTGCTTATATATCTGTGTCATGGAGTACTTAGTTCTCAGCAATAAAAAGAAAGGAACTGTTGACACATGCAACAGCTTGGGTGAAATTCCAGAGAGTTATGCTGAATGAAAAATCTAATCCTAGAAGATCATATACTATATGATCCCAGAGATATAACACCTTGAAATGACATTTTAGATACTGGTTGCCAAGGTTAGGAACAGGGATAGAGGAGGGGGTGTAGGTAGGATGTGACTGTGGTTATAACTTTTTTTTATTGTTATCCAAGTACAGTTGTCTCCATTTATGCAGCCACTATGGAAAACAGTAGGGAATTTCCTCAGAAAACTTAAAATGGAATTGCCTTTTGACCCAGCAATTCCACTTCTAGGATTATATCCTAAGAGCCCTGAAACATCAATCCAAAAGAACCTATGCACCCCAATGTTCATAGCAGCACAATTTACAATAGCCAAGTGCTGGAAACAACCTAAATGTGGTTATAACTTGTATGAAAGGACAACATCAGGGACCCTTGTGGTGACAGAAATGGTCTGTATTTTAGCAGTAGTGGTAGATGTAGGAACCTATGCATATGATAAATTATGTGGTATTAAATATGCAGACACAAATACAAGTAGAATTGGTGAAATATGAATAAATTAGTATATTATAGCAATGTCAATATTTTGGTTGTGATATTGTCCTCTAGTTTTGCAAGATATTACCATCAGATGAAACTGGGTAAAAGGAGCCAAGGTTTCTAGCTATTATTTGTTACATTTTAGCTTCAATTATCTCAACAAAAATTTCAATAAAATAAAAGAAATATAATTAACCCATTATCACAAATTTAAAAAACAATAACTCAAAGTCCATGTAGATAATTTTTTAAATAATAGTATAAGTTAACTAAGTAGTACACAAAATTTTCTGTATAATAAAGTTGCAACTATATTTTAAAGGGAAAAAGCTGAAAGAAACTACAAACTATGGTAGGATAGAAGGAATATAGGTAATCTTTCTTCTTTTCTTCATTTTTCAGTTATTTCAAAATATTGATATTATTTTCATGAGGACTATAAAATCACTGTATCTATTAACATGTATAAATACATATTTTTATAAATGAAAGGTCATATATTTTCATAAATATTTTCCCTACCAACTCGACGAGGCTTTCAGATAAAAACAAACCAAGTGTCCAGCCAGCAGGCGTGCCTGGGGTGGGGCCCACTGTGGTCCCTCTCCCCTTTCCCACCCTCCCGGGCAGAGGCTTCTCTGCCTCCCCACTGAGGCTCTGCCCCACCCCTCCAATCCAGCTTGCCCCTTTCTTCCTAAATTCCTACTGTGAATTCTTATTGCACATTCAGAATAATTTATAAACTTAAGGTGTTTCAAATTGCTCCCACATTATTTTGTTCAATTCAGGCTGTCAAAATACTCCCCACCTTTTCTAAATTTAGGTTATCTTCCCTTGGAAATTAAATCAAAGGCTCTTACATTTGAGAACAATTGTTAAGCTGGGTCAGTCCCAGCCCAAGCTCTCCTGTATTATCCTTGCCCAACAGATATTTGTATCTAAACACAGGCCTTTATATTTATCCCAGTTAGATATCAATACCAATTTCTTGAGATCACCTTGGAAAGTCAAGGTCATCAGCCTTGGGCCTTGGCCATTCTCCATAGAATATTTTGGCATATTTGGCGTATACCATGGTGTCAGATCACTCCCAACCGCCCTGCTGACTGACTCTGGTTCAGCTTGTCCTGTGAGGTCTGATGTTCATCCATGTACCAATTCGGTCAACTATACTATCAGCCTGTCCATGTCACTCCTTATAGTTGTAAATTCAGTGAAATTCCCCAAGTGCTTATTGCATGTTTACTGTGTGCCAGCCCCTGGCTAGGTGCAAGTCAGGTCCAAATACCAATAGGACACGCCTCTTAGACTCAAGGCACATGAACTGTTTCACAGAATAGCAACTTATCTGTGGGGGAAAAAGACAAACAACAAGCCCACTCTGTAGTCATGCCTAAACAGATAAAACAAAGACACCGTGCTGGCTAACATGAGCGGCCGTAGCTTCCTCTCCAATAGCTCTAGCCCCACTCCATTTCTCCCGCTTCCTAGGTAAAGTGCTGAACATACACAGACACCAAACTGCCTCTCTTTCTGATAGCACCCAATGCAGAATCCTCCCAAAAAATCACCTAAAAAAAGCTAAAATTCTACGTAAGGCCCTTTTAACTCCTTGTTAATCTGTGATGTTAGGAATCTCTTGCTACAGCAAGCTCAATAAATCTAACTTTTGTTTTGTACTATATGCACAGTCCTGGAGGTAGGTGACTGGTGGGCATGGACAGTTCCCAGCACCTAGGACAATACTTAACACATAATAATAGTGATCAATAGATAAGCAATGAGGGAGGGAAGGAAGAAAGGAAGGACTAGTACAGTTAATGGTTGGAAATAAAAGTTAACTCTATGTTTTGAAGAAAATGTTTTTCTTATTCTCTTGCCAAATCATTCCAATTACCAGTGACACTTGTTTTTATAACATTATTTTACCAAAAGATAGTATCAAATTTATCTTTAGGTGTACTATAGAATTTAGGTTGTTGTAACCTAATGAGTGTCAACGTGGGTGATTTTGCCTCACCCCCTCCAACACCAAAGCAGACATCTGGAAACATCTGGAGATATTTTTCATAGTCACAACTGGGAAAAGGGACATACTATGGCATCTAGAGGAGCCCACAGATATTGCTAAATGTCCTAATATATATAGAATGGGTCCCCACAACAAAAAATTATCTGTCCTCATATGTCAATACTATTGATATAGAGATACCTTATTAATCTAAGGTTCTCCACTCTGGCTGCCTATTAGAATTACCCAGGAAACTTTGAACACATTACAACATTACCTGTCCCACAGAGGTTCTACAGTAACTCATCTGGGATGCAGCCTGCAAGACTTTCCATGTGACTCAAAAATGCAGTCTAGGTTAAGATGCTCTTTCTGGAACCTGCCCTCTGTGGTCTTCTGGGCCCTTAGCTCTCTGGCTTCTTTGAGGACCTCTGACAGAGGCTGCAGGAACACAGCTGTCAGGCCCCACGTCTCCTAGCTTCCTCTCCCTTACACCTCAGGACTTGAGGTGCCTCTAAATGCTAGTGATGAGATGCTTCCTCCAAATATGTGTTCATACTCTTACCTTCTCTAAGCAGGGGATTTGTCCTTTCCTGACCATTCCTTCTCTAAACCTGGCAAGATGTGTTGGTGTCTTCACACCTTGCTCTTAAGTGTAGTGCAAAATTCAGACCAGCTGAATTAGACTCACCAGGAAACCTTTTAGAAAAGTCAACCTTTGGTCCTGCTCAGACCTCCCTGGGGAATTCATACCTTAAAATGTAAAAAGTTCTCTGTGTGTGTGTGTGTGTGTGTGTGTGTGTGTGTGTGACTCTGAAGACATATTATCTTATGACTATTCTTATTTCCGCATTTTAACTTCTGCCCTGGTTGTGTGACCTTCATTCCATTTTTTAAAGATGCCCTTTTTATTCCTGAGTTCAGTCAAGTGTTCTGGACAAGAAAGGGATTTCATTGGATACAAACCCCACTGCCAAAAGAAAACACAGAGTGGATGTGAGGCCGCCCAGGGCGGTGTGGCCCCGAGGCATGGTGGAGGAGCAAGCACAGCAGGGGAACCACCTCACCTTGGCTGAGCCAATGGCCTGTCCATCCAGATAGGTGGAAATGGTACAATTCTTTTTCATTTCCTTGGTGACAACCACAGCCAGGTGATGCCACTGACCACAAGCCAGGAGCTGGCCACACCTGACCCGAAGCTGGCGTCCCGCAGAGGGCTCAGAATCATCCTCAGGTTCCATGACATCTGAAAGAGAGAAAAAACTCCAGACTCACATGTGACTTCATGCTGCGGCAACCAGGAGAACAGGGCCCATGCCAGAGGAGCCATGGCTATGTCCCCGCTTACAAAATAATAACAGCAGTAGTTATCATTGCTGAGGTCAGGCTTTGTGCCAGACACTATATTCAGGTTTGTTACAAATATTAGCGCGTTTGATGTCCATGACAATCCTGAGTTATAGAGAGGTTAGGTAACTTGCCCCAGGTCAGACAGCCAGGGTTCAGACTCCAGGTCTACCCCACAGCAGACTGCCTCCACAGTGATGCACGTTTGCTGGCAACGTCCTTGGAGTGAGGAAAGGACAGTTGTGCTGTGTGTCAGAAATGCCAAGCCATCCTCTGGGCCTTCTCATGTTTCACTGTAAAACAGTGACACTTTCAGAGCCCACTAGAAGGACAGGTGTGGCCAGGATACACTGAACAAGGCCATCTCAGGCCACTTAGGGCCATCACAGGCAGATGAGCTGAGAGAGCCAAGCTGTGACTACAGAGCTAGGACCTTCCCCTCACACTGCTGAAGGAGGGTGAGGTTCCCAGGCTCTTGTGCCCAGAGCTGCAGACTTAGCCTCATGTCCCCAAGCGTGGGAGACACCAGCTTTGGCTCCCAATGCCTTACCCAGTGGCTGGAACTCTTTCTCTTCCGTAGACACAACCAAGGAGAGGTCTTCTGGGCAGAGGCTGACAGAGAAGCAGACAAAGGGTTGCTCTGTCCTGGCCAGGTGGCGCACCAGGGTCAGGAAGCGCAGTGGGTGGCCCTCCGTGCCCCTGCCATGCCTGCTGATGAGGAACCAGCAGGAAAAGGTCAGGCCCCCAGGCGGAGGGAAGGACCTGGCAGCACCTGTGGTGAGAACGCAAGCACATGCTTAGGCCTCATCCTGTTGTGGAAGCTTGTCTAGATAAGCTAAGGCTCTGATCTCACCCAGGGGTGGTTCTGCTGTGCCTCCCTGACTTATGCCCACTTTACAACGACTGCGGCCAGTAAGATGCTCTTGTATCATTACTTATAGTCTCAGGAAAAGTCCTTTTCTCATCAGGACGTGAACCTAGATTCTCTTTCCAACTGTGTCCTATCCATTATTCCATGCTGCTTTGCCCAGGGAGTGGAGAGGGGGCACAACCCTGAGGCCTGCCACCATGTGGCCCACTGGTCAGCTGATCTAAAGCCAGGCAGTGTGTTACATCGAGCAGAGGGCTAAACTTTGCAGGGAGAGTGCTCTGCTCCAAGGAAATCCATGCCCTCCCAACTCAGAAAAGGGTTGGCAGTACAGGCAGGGCCTGCTGTCCTCAGTGGAGGAGCAGAATCAGACTTGGTGCCTCACAGTGATGTGCCCTGAATAGAATGGCTCCTCAGTGCCCACCTTCCATAGAAACCCTGGTTCTCCTAACAGAGGGAGCTTGGTTGTCAGCTGAAGACAACATTGCAAAGCATACCAAGACCTGTGCTGATCCTTTCATGAGCCAAAGACAAGCTTGTTTCTGAATGACCATCGACATAGAACTCATGTTTACTCTCCCTGGCAGAAGTGAGGAGAGCTCAGCCGAGCTAAACCCCTGGGAAGTACCCACCTGTCCCAATTCCTCCAGAGACCGAGTACTCAGTGCTGGTTCCCATAACTGTAGACAGGGTTGGAATAAACAAACACCTGGAAACAGGAAAGTGTCTCAGATTATTGATGCTCAAGCCAACCTCTGTTTGTGACAACTCCTCTCTGTCTTCTTGTAGGGGCCTCATTTGCTCTTAGACCATGAGACTCCAGCAACAGAAAGTGGCTGATATTGGTACCATGGCCCTAGAAAAGGAATCCAAACTGGAGGCTGGAAAAGAGAACATTCCAGAATGCAGACATGCCAGGGGAAAGAGAGGATCCTGGCCCTATGCAGCTGAGGACACTGCCCCTGAGAAGCCACTCAGTAGATGGGGCGTGCATGACCCAGGCATAGTTCACCGCTGAGTGTGAGAGCTGATGGGAACCACAATTTTACAATCAACATAACTCATCTGAGGCATTGGGAAATTAATTAAGTCTATTTTAAATGTACAAAGACTGTCATACCCATAACCTTCCAAGGACATGTCAAATTCCACAAACGATGGAGCCAGGGCAGCCCTGTGAGGCTGCAGGTTGCGCGGGGAGGTCATGGAGATGAGGCTCAGCGCCGTCTGAAGGGCAGTGGTGGAGCTCTGGGACAGCCCTGAGGGCCTGTGGGCCTGTGCGACTGCTGGACGTGGGCTGGCATCCCGGGAGGCTCCTTCAGGACCCTCAGCAGTCACTGGTGCCACTGCCTGTGACCCTAAGACAGCAAGCCAGAGAAGAGATATGTCTTTGTTCAAAGCATTTGCACCCTCTTCTGAAAACAGGCCTGACATTTCTGCCACTGGGAAGGAGGACACTGCAGAGCCACTTGCTCTGGTTTCCTAGCCCCCGGGAGGGAAGCTCTCCTGGGGCCTCCCAGCTGGGCTCTCTGCTGATTGGGATAACACTGACCTAAGGTGGAAATGTGCTCCTCCTAGAAACTCTCCCTTTAATTCCATTATGTCCCCCCTTCCTGTTTCTGTGATTGGCTTGCTCCGATGGCAGTCACTCACCGAGGCTTTGTCCTGGCTCAGCGACTTCCACACTCTTTTCACAATAGCCTGTCTCCTTGAAAGCTCTTGTCTCCTACCTCTGGCTGCCAGCCCAAGCCTCACTCCATTCTCGCTCTCCAGTTGGGACTCCTTGCCTCAATGCTCCATGTGACCTTACATTTAGTGCATGCATGGCTTTCCTTTCTCCAAGCCATCTCCCTGGACCAGCACCCTTCCAGGTGTCAGGACTGATATAGGGGATGCACCCAATGCTTTGGCCTCCTGACCACCACACCCTCTGAGCTGTGAGCTATGCGGAAAGCCATTGCTGTTCACCTTCACCCAGAAGCCGCACTGGGTACTCCATCTGTTCTGTGATCTGGGCCCAAAGGGCTCACCATATAAGGTAGGTGAGGGTGGTCCTTCTCCTTAGACATCTGATCTCTTTTTGGGGACTTCTGCTTTTCCTCATTTGCTCCATTGAGCAGCAGGCAAAATCATTTTTAAAATCTGTCTGCTTCCCATTTGTTGTAAATGAGCCCTTACAAGGAAGGCATATGTTCTTTCAATTTCCATTAACCTTCCCCTGTTCTTTTCTCTGTCCTCACCTGAGCATCCAGAGTCCCCTCCATGTACACAAGATGAATTGGGCGTTTTCATCACAGCTGATGGAGGTGGGGGAATTCCAAGACCTAGAAACTGTCTGAATATCATAACATATGGGAAAAACAAATGAAGAAGAGATTTCATGGGTAGAAGTTTTCTCCAGCCTCCTCTGAGCACTTTCCTGCATCCCAGTGCTCCTTAGCCCCCTCCCGGCTTCCGTCTCTCTTCCTGAAAACCCTTCTTCCAGTCACGCAGAAGCAGGCCATTCCTCTCCCAGCACCCAGCCCAGACAGCTGATGAGTTTTTAATTTTTAGATGCTTTTGAGGTAACCAGTGACCAGCTAGGGTCCTCAAACTAGACCTTGAGAAGAAAAGAAATTTGTTGGAAAATAACTCTGACAAGCATCCTTTGTAAATTTCTAATGAAATTTACTAAACAGCCAAATTAAGCACAGTAGCATTGTCTGGCAGCAGGCATATCAGAGGCAGGAAGAGGGGGGCCTGGACCGAGTCCCATGTCTGCCAGCTAGAGTTGTCTTCCATCCCCCCTGCACTCGGTCCTGTGTGCCAGTGGAGGCCCAGGAGGCATATGACCCTTGAACACTGTCTTCCCTCCACCATGGTGCCTGGGTGGGGTGGCCCTGGCACAGGTACTCAGGAGACTCTTTACCTCCCTCCCACAGCCTTTCTTTTCTCTGCCTTTTTGTCTTCTGTGTCTGTTCCGCCCTGTGCCTCTTCCCTCCCAACTGCAGCTCTCCAGGAAAGCTGTGGTTTCATGGAGGGGCTGCCAGCAGGAAGGCCTCCATGGGCTACAGTGGCACAGCCTCTCTCATCCTCCTTGTCAGGATCCTGGCTTCTGCCCCTCACACCAGCTGGACTCCCTGCAGCCCTACTCTACCCTCTCACAGAACGTTTTCCCATGCTGGGTTCCCTTCTCTCCCAATCTCAGGGCTCACCAGCTGGCTTCCTTGAAGCCCCACCTCTTTACTCCTAATCTCCCAGGAGTGATTCTCCCAGTTCCAAGCAGCTCCAGCATTTCCACCAAGCCTTCCTGCAGCACTACTCTGTATTGTCACAGGACCCTTTGACCATTGTCCCCTCTCCCTGAGACCAGAAGCTCATGGGAGAGCTTCTGTCTGCTTTGTAGGCCCTTATACTGCCCATATGACCCCAAGGCTCCTCCCTGGAGGGTGGAGGGGCATGGGGACACCTGTCCCGTGCACTCCTCCTGCCAACTGTGTGTGAACACAGCCATCAGGCACTCAGCAGCATTTTATGCACAGCACATGATACCTTAACACATCTGGTTCGATAGCCTGAGAAGCAAGCTTTTCAAAAATCCTGATGAGGCCCGAGTGCAGGGAGCTGCTGCTGGTGGTCAGGGCCTGGTGGCAGGAGGTCATGAGGGTCCTGAGCATTCCCGCCTCACACATGACCTGACGGTTCTTCTCTGATTTCACCAGGGACTGGATGTGACTGGCCATGGAGCACTGGATTTCCTCGGAAAGCTGAGAAGTAACCAAAGCCTGTGTTAAGTCCTTGAGGACAGAATGTTTGGTGGGCAACATTGATAGGCTCCCAAATAGGCCTTGAATTGGTTGTAGGGCCCGGAAACTGCGCCCACCACAGCCTGTTTTCACTGTGCTCCCATCTGTCTCGGGCACCCTCAGATGTGCCCTCCTTACATGTAGCAATAGGCCCTGGACCCTGGACGCCAGTTTATAGGAAGACAGGAGCCACCAGGATCAGACTCCACAGAGGCAGATGGCCTAAAACAGAGACTACAGACAGGCAGGTGAGTTTGACATCTGCCCCAGAGATTGGTGGTTGTCAACCCACGTAATGTTGAAGTAATTTCTGAATTCATTGCTAAAATGTGTAAGTGTGGAGATTTCACATAAAAGTCCAGACCTGTGACTTCTCTCAAAAGTTAGAAAGCATCTGGTGGGGCAGGTTGGCAGTCCTGTGTCTTTCAAGAAGCAGTGGAGCTGGGCAGTGGCCGAGTCCTCTGGGGGGTCCCACATCCCCACCCCCCGCTGGCCGGCCTCACTAAACAGTCCTGCATTTGACTTTGCACCCCCTGGCCCTAAAAGCAGAATTGACCTCAGAGTGCAGGCCTCAGGAAATACCGCCCATGACCTGCTGGACAGCCCTCTTTATCCTCACACATGGAAACATGCACAGTGTGTGCAGGCCAGCTGGAGTCATGGCTCCAGGGTAAGCCATCAGCGACACCCCCACACCACCCCCCAGGTGTCTTCTCCCTCCCCACCAGCCTCCAACTGTCCTTTGTCTTGCTCTTCATTTTAAGCACTTCCTGACACACAGACAGGCATGTTCTTGTCTTCCCCTTACTAGATTTCAAGTCACCTCACTATCTTTACATCTTGGAATCTCATAGAATAGAGTGCAAGAGTCGGCTCGGTAAACATTTGAGCCAAATAGAATACATTGTTTAACAATCTTCATTCATAAAAAGATAAGTATCTGGAATTCCCAGCTCTCCCTAGATATACACACAGTGGTGGAGGGAGGGGGAATTTTCTCTACAAAGCCTCTGAGGACATTCACATTCTTTTACTGTTGTATAAAATGTTGTCTGAAAAGAGAGGTACCAGTTAGATCTTAATGGAATTTTCCTGTAGTGGATGCTATGGGGGTCCCACCCAGACCCACTTTCTGGGTAAGCATCCCATTCACAGCTGCCCCTTTTCTGCAGGAATGCCCTCCCTTCAGCAAGCGCTGCCCTGCCCATGATCTATGTATTCCTCCATACATATGTTCATGTGTGCATGCACGCACACGTGCACACACACACACACACACACTCCTCAGACTACGGACAATGAGTTTGTGCTCTTTAGCTTCTGTGGTATAATTCAGAGCCCCCATGGGCTCAAGCTGAAGTTAGATTGCAGTGGACAGCGCATCCCCACTCAGCTCTTCCTTCTGCATCATTGTTTTCCTCACCCCCTTCCCCTGTATCTCTCCTCCAGTGAATCTCATCACAGGTACCCCAGTCTTGGACTCTACCTCCAGGGAACCCGAAGTGAGTCACTAGCATGCTTTTCACATGGCATGCCTTTGCCCTAGATCGTGGTTTCAAGAAAAAACATCTAGGACAATGACTTCTAGGTTAATCCACCAATGTAAAGCCAGGAATAACCATAAAGGTGCTTGTTGAATAATCTTTTTTAAAATTTTGTTCGAGTACAGTTGTCTCCATTTTCCCACCACAAATTTCCCCTACCCTCCACCTCCCACCTTTGACCCTACCCTCCTTTGGCTTTATCCATGGGTCCTTTACACGTGTTCCTTGATGACCCTTCCCTGAATAACCTTTATCTAATGAGGTCTGGCTTCTGGTCCCTTCGAATCCCAGACCATCTTTCATCCACATGTGTACCCCATGAAAGCTTTCTTGAAGTGTTTCCACGATTCCTTTTCTTCCTCTGCTTCCTCAAACGAGCATTAATTGCCTCTTCAATGTCAGATCTGGGCAAAGTTTTAGGCATTTCAAGATGAATATGTCCTTACTTTCAAGGTAATCATGGACTAAAGGCAAGACAGATGAAAGATAATCTCAGCCCAGTGGGAGACATATTCTAGCACAGAGTTTATGGAACCTAGGAGAGAAGGGGTTCCCCCACAGCCCTTTGCACATTTCAAGGAGTCCTTGGAGTTGTAAGGAAGTCTGGGCTGGGCACCTACTTTGGGGGCCAAATTTTACCCTGTGATGGGAATATTTGAGATATGCCAGGCCCTAGATGAAGCATGTTGTCATGCATACATTAGACAATCCCTGTGAGGAACCCTATAAGGGAGATATTACTTTACCCATTTTACAGATGAGAACACTGAGTCCAGAGAAGTCAGTTGTCCAGGTCACATGGTAAGGCCAAAATCTGGCTCAGAATCACCTCTCTCCACCCTCTCTGGGGGCACCCTGCCCAGAGACGGTCAAGAGAATATACCACTAAGAACAGAAATTAATAAGATGGCATTCTTCCACAAACCATGAACACAGGTTTGTAGTATATATGTCTCAAGGATTATATTATATGATGAAACATATTTACATTGTTGACCATCAGTTTCTAGATTTTTTGTCTTTTTCTTTTCTTTATTATTATTATTTTTTAATTATTTTATTGTTGTTCATTTACAGTTGTTTGCATTTACCCCTCACCACTAGCCCCCAACCCTAGCCAACCCCACCTCCCACCCTTGATCCTACTCCCCATTGGTTTTGTCCTTTATGGTTGTTCCTGAAGACCCTTCCCCTGATCATCCCCTCTGGTTACTGTCAGATTGTTCTTAATTGCAATGTTTCTGGTTATATTTTGCTTACTTGTTTGTTTTGTCTAGATTTTTTTTAATGAATGTCACCCAGCGCACCCTCCTGTCTTCCCACCTGCCTTCCAGAAGCACAGCACCCACAGCTCCTGCCTCAGACTGATGGCATTCAGTGAAATTCCATCTTTACTATACTTTCAGTAAAATTTCAGATTTAAAACTTTAGACTATTTAATTTTAGTTTAAAATTTAACTAAATTATAATGACTTTCAGAAGGGCTGCTCCCAAGCAAGATTTTGCCATTCTGAAATGTCATTTTGCCAACATCACTGATGTCAAAGAGAAATCTAATCACTCCAAGATGATGGTCCTTGCAATGGACTGAATGTTTGTTCCCTCAAATACATGTGTTGAAACCTAAGCCCTAATGTGATAGCATTAGGAGGTGGGGGTGTTTGGAGGTGATTAGATCATGAAGGTGGAACCCTCATGAATGGGATTTGTGTCCTTATAACAAAGGCCTCAGAGAGCTCCCTCCTCTCCTACACCATTTGAGGACAGTGTAAGAAGGGGGCCATCGCCCTGCTTGGTGTGGCTCAGTGGACTGAGTGCTGGCCTGCAAACCAAAGGGTCACTGGTTTGATTCCCAGTCAGGGCACATGCCTGGGTTGCTGACCAGGTCCTGAGTAGGGGGTGTGTAAGAGGTAACCATACATTGATATTTCTCTCCCTCTTATTCTCCCTCCCTTGCTCTCTCTAAAAATAAATCCATAAAATCTTTAAAAACATAAAGAAGGGGGTCAGCAATGTCTCACCAGATACCAAATCTACCAGTATTGTGATTTTCAACTTCTCAACCTCTAGAACTGTGAGAAACAAATTTCAGTTGCTTATAAGCCACCTAGTCTGTGGTGTTTTGTCATAGCAGCCTGAGTGAACTGAGGCAACCCTCCCCTGTCACTGGGGTGTGTACACAGCCAGCCTGAACTGGTAGGGGACATGTGTAGCCAGCGAAGACCAGAAACAGAAGGTAGGAATGCCAAAACTCATCTTCCATAAACAATTCCATAACTTTTACTTTGAAGAACCTTCCATGTGGAAACCTCTCCAACATTCTTGACTTCCTTCCCTACATCTTTCTTTTGATGCTCAAAGTGTCCCTTCCTGCATCCAACAGAACCTGCTCTTCTGCCTTCATCTCCATTCTTTTCAAAATAGAAAAGGAGCTTCCACCCTCTGGTCTTGAACTTTCCAACACCAAGAACTTGGTATTTGGTAACAGCAGTCTTTTTATTTGCAGAGAGAGTTGGGGAGTCTTGGGATAATTGGAAGAATTGTATGAAGCAAGATGCAAAAATAATATCACAATTTATTATTATTAAGAATTAAAAAGATGTGTATATAATCTCCTGTTTTTATTATCAGCACTTCATTTATTGCTTCAGGGACTTCCTGGGATTTTTTTGTTTGTTTATCAGTTTTGCTTCCTCCCCGCACCCCACCATTCCACCACCCCATCCCCAATCCCTGCTGGCAGGAATACTTAAAATCTAAATTCACAAAAAAAAAAGAAAGAAAAAAGAAAAAGTTTTCAGAAAGGAGAAATGCTGATCTTGCCTAATGATGCCACACGTTTACTCCAAAATTGCTCAATACCCCATAATGGAGGAGGGAAAATTGATCGTCCTCATTATCACTGCAGCTCTGTCAATACCAATATTGCCTTGTTTTGAATAAAATGTGCTGTTTTTTTCAATGTTGGTTCCAGTAAAATGGGGTTTTAGTGAAAATATGAGCACTAGCAGGAAACCAGTCTCCTCCTACAAATGGATTGATTTTCCTAACACATATTACTTCCAACGCAGGAAAGGGGATGATGGTTCAATTAGGACTCAGTGGTAAGCGCACAGGGTCACCAGACTGGCTGACAGGCTGGACTCTCAAGGCAAATTATCATAGAGCTGGGGTGTCAAACTCATTTTCACCGGGGGCCACATCAGCCTCGCAGTTGCCTTCAAAGGCCCGAATGTAACTTTAGGACTGTATGAATGTAACTACTGCTTAACAGTTAAGCGAGAGCTGGGTGCTGCCACCACATAGAAACAGGGTGCTAAGCCAGACAAAACAAGGGGGAGGGCCAGATTCAGCCTGTGGGCCTCATGTTTGCCACCTGTGTCCTAGAGAGATTTGTATGGTGGCCTCAAAAGGAGTTTCTGCTTTCTCCACTTAATAGTTGAACTTTCAAGTCTGGCCTTGTCCAGCAATGGACAAGGATGTTTATTCTTTATTTCTCTCTTCCCCACTGTATCTCCTGGTCCAGATTAATATGATCCCAGAGCCCATATGATCCTGGTGGGGTGCGTTCATCCAAGAAGGCATGGGCTTTGGGTACCTCATCAGTTCACACTGTGTCTTCTAGACATGAACCATGTTGTCCTGACATAGGTGTAAAAACCATCAAATGACCAGCACCTGCTTTCCCCAAACATTTAAAAAGAATTGGAAATTTCTATTGACCTACTGAAATTTGTAATAGTTGCTTGTTCCAATTGGGTTGACATATTCTTTATCTGATGATTTCAGAAGAGAGATGGTACAATTAAAGTGACCTCAGCTCAAAGATCAAAGATTGTAAATGGAATGAGTACAGATTTGTTTATTTGACAGGCTATTTTAGTTTTTATCTTTGCTTGCCTAGTTCTCTCTTTGTGAGGCTATAAACTTTCCATTTTGCCACAGTCCCCAGCGGTCTGATACACTAGCTTGTGGTGCCCATACTGCCTTGTATGTATGGAAGTTTGTGATCTCGGTTTAAGTGCAGGAGGGTCGAAATCCCTTGGCTTCCTTGATGTACTTGTGTAGACTTGCAACTAAGACCAAGATGAATGTGAGTGCCTGCTCCAAACCTTCTCCTTTTTTTTTAATGAATTACACACATATGATGGGACAATGCTTCCTGGTAACTGAAGCTGAGGGTCATCTATTTATAAAGTATTTGTCTCTTTCCAACTTTACTTCCCATCCTCCCCTTGGTCCACCTAGTACTCCAGCCCTAGTAACATCCTCACCCTTTACTGAATACATCATGCATTCTTAATTAATGCCCAAAGCTAGGAAAGCACTCTTCAATCTCATCCTTTGGTGAGCATCTACTTGTTAGTCAAGACACAATTCACATGTTTTCTCATCTAAGAAAATTTTTCTGACTTTCCCAACCAACTTGCTCCCTCTCTCGCTCTCTCTCTCTCTTGCTTTCACTCTCTCTCTCTCTCTCTCCACACCCCACTCCATCCCCACCACACTGTGAGCTGCTGCCTGAGATAAGAATTCTAATACTATAAAAAAAAAGAATTCTTTCTCCTTGTTTCCCCAGCACCTGTCTCTGTGCCTCAGATGTAATAGCTGGCTAGTAAGAGCAAGCACAAGGCACAAGATATTCTAGGACACCGGAGGTGCATCTAACCCAGAGGGCTGAGAGGGCAGTCAGAAAAAGTGACATGCCAGTGAAGTGTTAAAGGATAATGAAGGGAGAGCCAGGCCAGCAGGGGAAATGGTCTTTCTGGGAGAGGGTACTGCAGCATACACATGCAAACATCAGGGGCTGAGAGTGAGCATGGCCTTTCAGGGAAAGGCTAGGGGTCATTGGCAGTTGTCAGCCTGGCTCATTCACCCCAGCACCCATACCCCTACCCTGCAGTGAGCCTGTGGTCAGCTCTGAGATGGAGCATGAGAGTATCACCAGGGAAGCCAGCTTGAAACACCCAGCAAGGAGGATGCCTGTGCAGCCTGGAACCTGAAACATCTGTAGAGAGTTTCTACCACCTGGGACACACCCCTCAGTCTGGGATAACTGGATCAGGTGAGCAGTGTAACCTAATGGAGGGCTCCTAGAGACCCACAATCATCCTCCAGCCTCCAGCCAGAACCCCTCCCACCTGTGGCTGGGGCATTCTCCCCGAAGTACAGGAAGAGAGGCATTCACTTACTCCGAGTTTCTCTATTGCTCTGGTACAAAGTAAACTGCTGACACAACTTTTTTGTTAAGAGATATTTTAAAAACAGAGCTGTTGTGTTGTAACAGATTTCCATCCATGAGTGTCTGGAGGAGGTTCCTTCAAAAAGACTGTAGAGAACACAATTTCTTGCAGAAAAGAGGGATCTATTCATAAACAAATTGTGCCACAAGGGCTGGTGTACTGCTTCCCAGCTTGCAAACAGACATTCACCCTTCCTTCATCTTTTAGGCACAAGGCACATGCATACAAATACCTACTCAGAAGTAGGTTCTCATGCTGATTTGACTCTAATAGGCTAATTTGGACTAGTTACTTTCTCTAAGACTGTTTCCTTAGCTTTCTAATGAAAATAATAAAAATACCTATCTTGCAGTATGTTGTATGTCTTTTTGTGGGAGTTAATAGAAACAGCATGTATGAGAGCTCTTCTGCTTGTAGGATGCAAGTGTTTGGAGGATATCCCCCCCTCCACCCTGATTGCAGTCTTTCCTCACCTACTGTCAATAAGATTCTTTCCAACTGAGTGGCCAGTGTGCACAGCCACTGCACGGTGTGCCAGTTCAGAACAGAAGTATGCGCCTGCCTTGTCCTCAGGTCCCACCACTGGTGACAGCAGCTAAAGTCACTGTGTGCTTACTATTTGCGAGCACTCCTCCAAGTGCTTTTGTGTACTAGCTCATTTAAACCTCAGGTAAACACCATCTGCTAGGTGCTATTATTACCCACTTTATAGATAAGGGAACTGAGGCCCAAAGAGATTATGACTCGCTGAGGTTACCCGTGAGTGGAGAGGCAGCAATTCAAACCAGGAGGCCCAGTCCAGAGGCTACTTCATTGCTGCAATCACTGCCTCTCAGTCTCCTGAGTGCTGAAGCTCACAGAGCACCAGCTAGTTAGTTCCAGGTTTCAGAGCTGCCTTTACCTTGCAGGTTCTGTGAGCAGCAGTACCCCCGACCTCTTGTAGGTCATGAATGTTGTGGGAACTGAATCAGCCTGAGCTGCATCCAGGCAAAGCCAACTGAAATGGTTGACGCTTTAGATTGGGCACTGGAAACCCTTTCCATCCTGTTTAAGGCCAACCCTTCAAAACTTACAGGAAAACTAAGTGCTCATGGCTCAGCCCCACACAAAAGTTACCTGAACTTAGTAATAAGCACACAGAATTGGCCATAAAGCACACCTAAACAAGTATGGCTGTTTCCACCACCTTGAAAGGCCAGGTGGGTATCTAAAATAAATGTATGCTCCTCAGCCCATTCTCAGTCCATGAGCTGTCTGAGCCAGGCAGGATTATAGGGTCACCAAGTCCAACCTTGGTTCAGGGCCTAGAGTCTCTCCATCTCAAACCTAACACCTACTTGGAATGACCAGTGCAGAGTTGCTCACTCCCTCCACAGCCATACATCAAATTTCTGCAAGTGTTTCCTTATATTGAGCCTAAATCTTTCACTGTTTAACTAACTGGTCCTTGTCTGTCTTTTATTGTTCTACCACCAAACAACCAGCAAGTATTTTCCCAGCTCTCATTCTCCCAGTCTTTTCTCTTGAGGCTGTACACCCTGAGTTCTGTCCACTATTCCTCCCATGACCAGGGAGGTTTTTCAGGCCCCTCATCATCCCGGTTTCTTGCCCCTGGACAAACACAGGTGCTGTGTGTTTCAGAGATCAGTGGGACCATTACCTCCTTTCAGCTGGACACGACACTTGTATACATACAGCTGAAAGTAAAATTCATGATAGGGGTGTCCTCACCCCACCTGCACTAAACCCCCCAGGACTCTCTCACACATGCTCTTCTCTTCCTCCGTATCCAGTCCGTACATGTCTGTGTGCATTAAAGTGTGAGCACAAGCATGATTTTCTCTGCTGAATTTTGACTCAGCAGGTTCTGATCCATGGCTTAAGCTGATAGAGATCCTTTGCATCCCCTTCTGCCATCTTCCACTTGAGCTTCACTCAGATCACTGACCAAATGCAGAAAAGGCAGAGAAGAGAACCTGTCTTTTGATTCATAAGCAGATATTAACACATAGTTCAATATCAATTTTCTGTTATTAATTTATCAATAGTAAAATTCCTGTTGGAAATACACCTAAAATGTATTAACTTTCATTTAAAATTCCCAAAACATTATGTATCATGGCTGAATCCTAGTAACACAGAGTGCCAAAGCTGGAAGAGAGGATGGGAGTGTGAAAGAGCCAGCATCTGATGAGCAACGCACTGTATGCCAGGTGATGTACCAAGTACTTTACAACTATATTCTCCACTGCTCTTCTCAATAGAAAACTAACATCAGACACTGAGACTTGAAAAGATTACGTCGTTTCCTAAGGTCACATAGCTATGGAGTGGCAAAACTGGTACCCCAACCCAGGCCTTACTCCAAAGCCCATAATTTTACACTGCATCATGCACTCATAAGGAAGGGAACTTGGTATCTCATAAGGGTCAAAAACTGATGGTCTATAGAAGTGTTGTATTTGATGGGCATAGTTTGGCTTTGTTTATGTTTTATTTCCTTCTAGTAAGATATGAAAACTTTAAGCAGGGCAAGCACCCTTTCCTACAGCCACCGGCCTTGCCACTCCCTATTGTTGACCTCTGACTTAATTTACACTTTTCCTTCCCCTCTCTGGCCCCAAGACATTGATGCTGCAACTCCTGCAACCTAGGCCAAATGTGAGTAGCTGAATCTGAGATGGTAAAAGAGACTAGAAGAAAAGTCACCTGATAATTGGAGCAGAGCTCATCCTATCCAATTTTAATTTTCACTCCATCATTCTGTTCCCAGTGTAACTTGCTTTCGATCCTCTTCATCTCTACGCAAGGTTATTTCTAATTGCTCCATTTAGGAGACTATCCTAAGAAGTCACCTGGGGTCTGACTAGGATCTAAGATTTTCCACTTAGAAATAATAAACATATTTTGGGGATAGGTATAAAGGACACATGGACAAAACCAAAGGGGGGTAGGATTGAGGGTGGGAGGTGGGGATGGCTGTGATTGGGGGGAGTTGGGGGGAAATGGAGACAACTGTATTTGAGCAACAATAAAAAAGACTATAAAGACAAAAACTCATGTTTGAAATAAAATGTGCTGTGGAAGTATTTAAACAATATTTTGGGGATAGGGTTCAGAATGAAAGAGCATGAGAACCCTAGAAACTCAACATGTATGGAATTTCTAATGTGTTATAATTTAACAAAGCAAGACTCCTACTTTACCAATTTCCTTGTTGGAGGAAGTAGCTCTCTTTTTAAATAGCCTGCCCTTATACTGTGCTATCCAGGACTATTAGTGCTGTCAATATTTTGGTTATTTGAAACTCATATGATTAGTTCAATGTGTTTGAAATACAGGCTAATTCCCGAAAATGGCATCCATTTCCACATTGAGAGACAAATGAGTTGGTAGACAAATGCAGTCCCAGCCCTACTTCTTTCTGTCACATCAGACCGTGCAGGAGGTTCCGGTAGAATCTGAAATGTACCGAACAATGACATGAGGTCAGAATGATCATGTTGCTTCCAATAAACTCTTGCGGGTACCACTTCTTTACAGGAAAGGCAACTTGGTACAGGGGCAGGAGGTCTGGGAGCCTCCTGTCAGGGATGTCCACTACCTGGCTATGATATTAACTCTATCATTTAATTACTACAGGTTTCAAGTCCTCACCTGCCAAGTGAGAATACTGACATCCACTTTGTAGGCTTCTTATAAAGATTACATGACAAAATAATAATACTTGTAGAGTTTTGAACAACTGAAGCAGTAGCTACACCACTTAGCAAGTGCATTCAATGCTGCAGTGTATGTTTGCTCACCACGTGAAGCACCCATGCATTGCTTCATTTACTCCATGATAATACCTCAAGGAAGATGATATTACCCCCATATTACAACAAAGAAAGCTAAGGATCAAAGAGGTTATGTAATTTTCCATGGTCCTGTCACTGTTGATGGCAGAGCTGAGATGTGACCAAAATCTGCTGTCTTCAGAGTCTGAACTCTGCTTTCACATAGTAGATACGAATTAATCATCATGGTAGTGGTGGTGAGGATGATGATGACAATGACAAAGGATGATAACCCACTGAGATTCCATTCTCTGAACACAGTATTCAAGGCCCTTCCTAATGTGGATTCAGCTAAGCTGTTCAGCTCCAATCACTGCCGTCCTACCCAGATGGTCTATGCTAGTGGCATCTTCCTTTGTTCCCCTCTCTGTGTCTGAGCTTTCTTGCCTTCCTCCTCCACCTAACGTGGCATGGGCACATCTTTTCTGTAAAGCTTGGCTTCAGTATTCCCATCTCTCTGGCTTTCCCTTTGTTCTGTCCCAGGGTCTGTGGACAAACACTTGTTGTAGTCATTAGAATGTTGTCTTACTATTTTCTACATCCTCTGCCTACCCATCCTCAAACTCAGACTGTGAATTCCTATAATATTCATCTCTGAATCCCCAGTGGCACCTCATAGGGGTTTACTAATTATTCCTAGAAGCAAACGCATTTACAGCAAGACCCACAGGGCATGGCTGCAGAGCATTCTGGAAAGGGAATATATCTTTATTCCCAATTAGTTATTTGTATCTGGGGCCAGCTCAGCTTCAAGAGAACTTGAGCTAAACTCCATTTTTGCCTTGTGCTTAGGACAGCAACATTCACAGTAAAATTCCCACAGTCCACCTCTAATGCTGGTGATGACACAAGAGGAAAACAAAATCAACTAGATTATCTGTTTCTAAGAGCAGCTTGCAGTGCTAGTATTTTGGAAAGGGGAAGAAAAACACCTCTTGGTTTTGAGCAGAGCAAATTTAATGTGGCCACAATTAGAATAAATCTGATAACCCATAAATGCAGTTATTTAGGTTGTTCCTTCTGACATGGTATCTGCACCTGGGAAAGCCATCAGTTTCTCACACATAAGGTAGAAAGAGCATTTGGTGGTGTAAAGTGGGTAAGAGCATAGGGAAGCTGGGAGCCATCAGCTCTAAAGGGAGATGAGTGGGAACTCGAATCCCATTTTTTTAATAACACTGCCCTCTACTGAAACTTGCTGCTCCTTTTTCTGCAACAAAATACACAGCCCTGCAGTCAATTTCCTTTCATCCCTTTCTTGTGAGGCTTAGTTCTCTGTTCTACTTGTTTTGAGGTTTACACCTTCCCTTTCCAAAATTAATTACTGCAACTATCCAACTTTGAATAGCTGCTGATTTGGCACCTGCAGAAAAAAATGAAAAACTGCACCACTACCTTTCATTTGCAATTTGAGAGATGGGAGAAATTAGACTTTTCCTAAATTACTTATTGTGACCTGAATAGAGAAAAAGTATCCTTCCAAATGAGATTCCCATTTTCATACTTAATTTGTCTAATTACCATCACAGAATGAAAGGAAGTTCTCCATATACTAATGTGACAGCTCATGGAGTTTATCTCAAGCTCATCCACAGTTTCCCTGCACTGGCAGCAGGAAGGACAGGCCACTGCCTGCTCTGAGTCACTGCATCAGCGAGTGTCAATGGTGGAGTATACACAACACATCCACAAAAAGCCATTTGAGTGATAAGAACATCCAAACCACTGGCTCCAGGTCCATTGCATGGTACAAAATAGAGTGAACGATGCCAGACATCCTCATAATTAGGCAGCTGCAGCTGGAAAATGTGCAATGCCCTGACTGCATGACTTGCATCCTTCAAGAGCTAAAAAGATGAGAGACCTGTTCATCAAGTACCTTTTGACCTTTGGCCTGGGAAAGTTTCACATCTCTCCTCAGCAGCCCCAAGACCTTAGGAAGTTACACAATGTTCCTGAGCCTCAAACATCTGCAAAATGGGGAGATTCTTATGTACTTTACAAGGAGCTGTTGTGAATGTTGATAAAATAATATTTTTGGCATAGAAGAATGTGTTAATTTCTAGTATGCTCCAGATAGGCCCTGTCTTGATTACCAAGGTAAGGAAATGAGGATCCCAGGTTTTACATAACTATATAATTGGGAGACATTTGGTTTAGGAGTCAAATGTTTTTATCCATCAGATGGACGCTTAAGGTAAGTATGGCAGGTGGTGTCTAACGGTGGCCCCAAACAGTTCCCTCTCTCCTGTACACATAATGCTACCTCACATGTCAGTAGAGGAGAAACATATGTCCCTTCTCATTGAGTCTAAGCTGAACCTGTCACTCGCCTTGACCAACAGAAGACTGTGGAAGCAATGCTGGCTTGTTCCTGGCCTAAGCCTTCAGAAGGCCTAGCAGCTTCTGCTTTTGTGACTTTGTGGGCCCTGAGCTGCTATGTGGCCCACTGGAGAATCCACATGGAGGGACACAGGTAGAACTCAGGCTCCTACCAAAAGCTCAAGCCAAGGCCCCAGACATCTGATCCAGTTGGCCAGCCCAGGAGCCCTGGGCCATTTGAGTAGCATTGAGAGGTGCCAGCTCTGTGAGTAAAGAAGCCAACTTGGATGCTGCAGCCCAGCCAGTACCACACGGGCCAGAGATGCGCTGTCTCTGCTGTGCCTGTCTAAACTCCTGACCCACAGAACCATGGGAAAGGATGAATGGGCATTGTTAACTCAGCGGCGGTTTGTTACACAGTAATAGATAACTCCATGAGCAATCTAATCCATCTTGTACCAGCCTACTGCTTTTCCATAAATGTTGAAAACTATAAAGTGCATTCATTTCACTATTAGACGTATCCTTATTCATTGGTTTGAACATCATCTTCTTGTCACTTGTAAGCAGAGGAACGGGAATAAGAAAAAGCATTCCAGTTACAAAAAAGGGGCATGTAGATGTGACACTGTGTTAGTCCTTTTTTTAACTCCTGTACCAAATACTACAGAATTTCATTAGTGAAAACAATGCCCTTCTCTACACATCAAGGCATTTTCTTCTCCACTCCTTTGCTCTAACTGATTTCAGAGGGCTTGCAGTATTTTTACTAAGTCATTGTTAGTTTCAGGCTGTGATTAATAATGCTACCAGTTGTTTTTCTTCCTAAGACATATCACCTGCTTTTAAATGCCCAAAGTGCCTCCCGCACCCATTGTTTCTCTAGAAGCCAATGCTGTGCAGAGCAAAGATCACAAGACTTGCCAGCAGGTAGGGCCACATTCAATACCAGGTCCATCAACTGGGAATCCTTAAAAATTATTTAAATTGTATGAGCCCCCATCCCCCCACTGGTTAAAAAGGAGATAATAATGTGCCCCCTAAAACTGCTGTGAGGATGAATAAACAGCAGAAGGGCCAGCACCATGTCAGGCACACAGCAGCTACACAGTTCAATTTATGTCCTTTCTCTGATTTTGACAAGTCTAAAGTGCGCCTCTGCCAGGTCTTCTTCAACTCTTCCAGCTTCTTCCTCAGAACTTCTGAAGTGCTGACTTTCCAAGCTGAGCGTGCTTCCTCAGGATTTGCCTCATTCTCTTACTAGTACTGTCACCCATTCAAGTGCTTCGCCTTGCCCTGGAGGTCTTTGTTCCACGTTCTTCCCACCACCTGTACTCTGTTCATCTCGGGGCCTGTGATTCCACCTCTGAGGGGTCTCCTGACTCCTTTCTCTTCACACTTTCCAACAAACATCATAATCGAGCAACACCACATGTAACTTGGACTGTCGATATGGCTTCCTAACCACTCCCCTTGCTTCTTCCACATGAACCCATCCCCAGGTCACCCTTCACAAAACACCCATAGACATGTTTTTAATACAAAAACCTGATAGTGTCTTCTCACACTCACTTGAGAAAGTTGCTTATTTCCCAGGAATAACTCTACACTGTGGACGTGGCTCCCACCTTCCTCTGCCTGCCCCACCTCACACGTTTCCCACTGTCCATCTGGCTGCCCTCACCCAAGCCACTTGGAGCAGGTGCCTGCCCAGCTGATTAATTTATACACATCTTTCAGGGCTCTGCTTAATGTCACCACCTCCATTCCCATTATTCTCTCTCAGCACCCTGGATTTATCCCTTGATATCACTTGTCATGATTTGTAATTGGATATTCACTTTTGAGTGTATTTACTTAGTGTGTCTGCACTGTCACCACCTCCTTGTCCCCACTGCAGATGCAGGTTCCAAGAACAGTGTCCATCTTGTTAGCCTGGCACCTCCTGCACAGAGCCAGGATTGCGGCCCCACCCGTGAGATGGATGAAGACACAGGGAGCAAAGGACTTTTGGTCTCACCAATTCCCAATGCTGTCCTTAGCACCCTGGACTTGCCTCCCAAGGGTGAAATCATTTTGGTTGAGTTTTGCTTGGCTTTTTGTTTTACAGGGTCACTACACCAACAGAAGTGGTCTTTTTTCAGTGGTCTTGGGAGGTGGACAGAACTCACTCAAGGGTCTCAGATACATTAACACTCCCCTGCAGAAGGCTCTTGGCAAGAGTGGCTCTACTTATGCAGAGTACTAAGAGCAAAGGCAAAGGGGAAAACCAAGTCTCCAGCCAGAAGGAGTTTAAAAGATCAGTCATGTGAAGCCCTGGCTGGTGTAGCTCAGTGGATTGAGTGCAGGCTGTGAACCAAAGTGTTGCCAGTTCAATTCCCAGTCAGGGCACATGCCTGGGTTGCAAGCCAGGTCCCCAGTGGGGGCCACGCGAGAGGCAACCACACTTTGATGTTTCTCTCCCTCTCTTTCTCCCTCTCTTCCTCTCTCTCTAAAAATAAATAAATAAAACATTTTTAAAAAAGATCAGACATGTGAAAAAAAAGGCAAATATGTGTTGTTATCAACAAGTACCTGAGGGTGATCGTCATGGTACAACCGAGGCAACAGCCTAACCATGATGCACAGGATCCCAGGATGCATGATCACAGCATCACCTTCATCCATCCTGCAGACAGAAGGGAAGCAGGATATCAGTCTTCTGGTCTCCTCTCTTTTTCACAGACCTTCCTGGATCTTTCTAATAGAGGCCATGATACATATCCTCAGTCTGACATTTATTGTCTATATGACCTTGAATGTCTTCATCTGAGCCTAATTTCCCCCAACTATACAATGAAGCTAACAACACTACACTTTCCTCACCAAGGTATAGAATAATGGTTTTGTGCGCTAAGGCACAATGTCTGGTGCATAGTTGATGCTCAATGGAAGTCAGTTCCCTGGTCCTCTCCCCTTCTCTCCAGATATGTGAGAGATGGCGAAGTTCTCATTTTATGTTAAACACTCACACACACACACACACACACACACACGAACTTCTAGATCCCTTCAAGATGGTGTAAGCACACCCTACTCTGTTCTATCCACTGAGTGCAACTAAAAACCCAGAGAGAATGCATAAGCAGTTCCCTAAGGACTCTGAAAAGTAAATGACAGCAGAGAAAGAAATCAAATCCAAAGCACCATGAAACTGGCAATGATTTTCCTGGGCTTCCCTCTCCAGTATCGCCTGGTATGGGCTCACAGGGAACCTGAAACCCAGAACTGTGCACCAGGTATGGACCGGACGCACAGAGATCTAAGAGTAGTGCCCTATTTCTGCTCTGAGGAACAGGAAATGAGGTGCCTCTAGAGGATGGGGAAGAACCCCAAGAACATTTTTTTTTATTTCTCCATTCTTTCTCACTCTAGTCATCAGGCAATCTCTCAGCAGAATCAGTGGCCAGACAGGCATCTGAAACTCATGGGAGGAGAGTCAGTTTCCTCTGACTAGAGGTCCCAAAAGTGTAGGCAAAATCCCCATTGTTTTAGTCTCTTTTTCCTCTACCTGCTTGGCCCCAAAGACAGGTGCAGTTATGGGAAGTGTGTGGCAGAGCAGAGCAACAAAAGCTGTGGCTTTCTAGAGAGAGGAGAAGAAAAAGGGCACTGGGAGCCAGAAAGTGTTGGGGAGATGGTAATAAGGAAAAGGCTTAAGAAAATGACACCACTGAATTTTGTATCAGACTCTGGGTTAAATTCTGAGCTGTACATGTGCAGATCTGACCCTAAACCACATTCTAAAGGCTTTGAGAACTGAACTTGGTGGCAGACCACCACCTAAGACTGGGTACCCCATGGAGCAAGTGCAGAATAGATCAAAACACCCTGGAAATCCTTTGAAAACTGAACCCATACAGGAGCTGGGTAAAAACTTGTGGCTTCAACTCCAAAGGGGTAAACCACCTTGCAAAATAAAATAATTAACATTCTCCAGAAGATGTTAACAACAGCCAGAATTCATAACATTTGCAATATCTGGGATACAATCTGAAATTACTCAGCATA